>CM020513.1:20380000-20490000 GCA_009823395.1 Thamnaconus septentrionalis
GTCCTCTTCCCTTCCCCTCTGACAGGCACATGCCTTGTTTCCCACCGCAGCATCACGACAGCCTCTTGAAATGCTTGCCAGTGAGAAACCTGTCTCCGGGCAGTGAAGTGAATCAGGCGGTGTTGGTTCAGCGTGTGTTTTATGTGTTTTATGTTAATATTGGATATCATGCATGAAAATGCAAATCAGGTCATTCGCTGCTCAGTCACAGCTCAGAGGAACAATTGAACCAATCACATTGCTGTTTGCGGACGATGTTGTTTAACCCCCGACGCACATCATCCTATCGATTCACATATGCTATATTATCCTCGCATGACGTGACAAATGAAAATCGTTGAGTCTCTGGATTTGAACACCTCACTCTGCTTCCCGACAGCCTGATCTCCAGGATGCTCCAGAAGGACCCGTCCAGCCGCGCCTCCCTGGAGGAGATCCAGGCCCACGGCTGGCTGCAGGGGCTGAACGACGCCCTGCTCAGCCCGGAGGCCCCCCCGCACTGGCTGTCTGGGACCATGTCCCCCGGCTCGCCCCGCGCCGGCCTCCCGGAGTGCGGGGACCTGCTGGCGGCCAGGTCGGCCCCTCAGCAGCCTTTCCCGGGACCGTGTCAGCCGGCCCTCAGCTTCACGCTCCGCCCTCCGGCCGTGGAGGAGCCCCCCGCTCCCAAGAGCCTGCCCGCGCTGCAGCAGATCTGCGAGGAGGAAGAGGAGGAGGTGGATGAGGATGAGGAGGAGGAGGAGGAGGAGGTGGAGGTGAACATGGACGTGAGTTTGGGGACGGAAGCTGCAGTGGTGTTGGAGGTTGATGGGGTCACGAGCGATGGAGGGGAGGAGCCACCAGCGGGGTTGATGGAAATCATGGAGGAGGAGGAGGAGGAAGAAGAAACAGGAAGTGAAGACGGCGAGGATGTGATTTCAGATCAGCCAATCAGTCACAGGCCTCGGTGCTGTCAGCTGCTGTCGCAGTCCTCCGGTCAGGAGTCGGAACCCAACAACAACCACACCCACAAACCCCCTCCAACCGAAGCCACGCCCCCAAAGAACACGGCTCCGCCCCCAAACACTGCTGCCCCGCCCCCTCCGACCACAACCGTGCTCGTCCCCGGCGACAGGGACCCTCCAAAGGCAGGAAGTGAAGGTGCTGGCGAGCAAAAAGCCGAGGCAGGCAGATTCCAAGCCCACAATGCACCTGGGGCCCGGGAGGAGACGGCGGCGGCGGTGGCGGTGGCGACCCCAAAGGTGGAGCGGGGGGGCAAGCGGCACAGCGTCAAGCTGCGGGAGAGACTCTTCCACTTCCCGCTGTGCGAGAAAGCTCTGGCCTTCAACCTGCCGTCGCACAACAAGCCCAAGATCCTGCCGCTGGCGCAGTACAACTGCTGCCACGTGCTGTGAGCGGCGAGTGGCTAGCGGCTAGCGGCTAGCGGGACTGGTTCAGCAGCTAGCTGGTGACTGGATGCAGAGCAACATGCGGGGCCCCAGAAAAGTTCTTCTGCAGTTGCGGAGACTTTTTTTTGTTTTTAGGTCCGAGCGTTGCGAGAAGCCTGAAGTGGTGGCCGAGACCTCCTGAAGCACTAACGAGCGGTCTGGCCACCGCGCTAACACTCCAGTTCTACACTGCGGCGGAAGCGGACGAGGTTTCACGGCACAGCAGTAGAACCGCATCAACCAAGACCTCGTTTTGGCGACAGTGGACCGACAGGAAGGAAGGAGGGAGGCGGAGTCTGGCACTGCAACACGTTCTTCTTGAATAAGCTACACTCTCTGTTTCTGTCTGTTTTTAAAAGGTGCCTGAAGAGTGTGCGCGTGCGTGTGTGTGAGTGAGCGAGCGAGTGAACGAGTGAGGCCACTTTGTCATTTAGATTATGACTGTTAAAAAAAAGATCAGCTTCAGCACTGAGAGTTTCATATGTTCCAACACGCACGCACACTACCGCGCTCAGAGGTTTGGACACACCCTCCGTAACGATCATGGTCTTTCTTTCACTTTCACTTTGACGACTATTTGCCCTGTAAATTGACACGGAAGGCATCGAAATTATGAATGAACACGTGGAATTATGTAGTGAATAAATTAAAAAGCGTGAAGTAACTCACACATTTTAGATTTTAGATTCTTCAAAATAGCCACCCGACGTACAAAACCATATTTTAGAGTTTGTATTTACTACATAGTTCCATGTATCTCATACATTGATGTCTTCAGTATGCATCTGCAATGTAGAAAGTGGTAAAGATGAAGAGAAAGAAAAAAAAATTGCATGAAAAGGTGTGTCAAAACTTCTGACTAGTATCGTGTGTATGTGTGAATACATATATATATACATATATATATGTATAAATATATATATAAATCTCCTTTGAACCAGCTTCTGCTACAGAGTAGCATGCATTTCCTCTTCCCTTTGCACAACCTGCTTCTGGAAACGGTTTCCAAACCTTTTCCGTTTCAGCTCCGACGAAGAAAGACTGAGACTGTTGTACGACCAGGCTGTCTGACCTAACGTGATTTGAAATGACACTGTGTAATATACGCTTGGCGAAATGACGCTCTGTTTTCTAAAACGCTATATAGTCTTATTGATAAGGTGACCTATCATGCTTTATTTATATATATGTATATATATATATATATATATACATATATATTATTCACCAGATCAGTAATCGGGTTGCAGGTCATCCACGTGTTCTCCAACTTTAAAAAGACACTTGAAGAATTCACCACAGTATCAAAGCTTAAGACCGTTTTTTTTTTTTTTCTCGACAGTGCCACTTATTGTTGTGTGGTTTTTTTTTTAGATACCAGCCATGAGGGTGATCATCAGACTCAGCGAGCTCCTTTTACGACGGTAGTAGTTTATTTCTGCTGTAATTGCGGGCCCCTCACTATCCACTCACTATCGCTGGACGCTCGCTCCCTCTGCGCGTTGGTACCTGCAAAACTGAGCAGCTCAAACCAAAATAAAGATGAAGTAAATATAGGAAACATTTCTTTTTGTTAACGTGGTGAGTAACTTCTTCAGCAGTCAGAGATACGGTTTTATTTTAGACTACAGCAGGTCCTCACTGTGTCGTTTTTAGTTTGGTTTTTTTTTGTTTGTTTTGTACAACTTGACAGGCATATTAGCTCTGAAGAGATATGTGACTCTGCATGTTATATAATCATAATATACCTCCATATGTCTTGGCTCCGACAGGACATTGTTGTTGTGTAGCTGTAAAGTACCGTGGTTGGGCCCCGCTGAACAGTGAAGTGCACACGGTACCGGCCTCGTTCAAGCTGCTCTCTGGAACCGACGCCAAGGTCGGTCGGTCGGTCGGTTTATGCAGACCAAAATTTTCGGGTTCTACTCGCGTGGGTTCCTTTCTATATGGTGTTCTTAAACCACATAATGCCTCTTTGTTATTTCTCCGCATTCCCGTTTTGCACATTTTCTTTCTGTTCTCGTGAAGGACACTGGAGAAGGCCAAAAAGCTGGAGCACGGGCCCCACACGCTCCTCCTGTAGTGAAGCAAACACGGCGCAAACACTTTTTGACTGGATGCTCGCTGCCTCCAGTTTCACAGGATGTAACCAGTCAAATGTGATTACAACTTGCACTCGCTTGTGTTTGCCGTGGAAGCATTACATCTGCTACATCTCACATTAGTTGTTCCTCGGCTCAATGCAGCCAAGTCTCTCAAAGCGTTTCTCTGTCGGACGACCTGCATTGTAACTAGGATGACGTCTCTATGAAGCCATGAAGCTATTTTTTTTTTTTTTGCTCTATTTATTTATTAAAATGGATTTCATGGATAACATTGGTGTGTGGAGTGTGCTTTGATGTTTTCTGCCTCCCCTCGCAACGCACACACTTGCACAAGTCAGAACCGCACACATCAGCGGTTAGCTGTAAAACTTTCCAAGTAGGAAAAAAAAACCCACAATAATTAACTGCCGATTTGAGACACAGTTCTGATGAATCCAAATCTAGTTTGAAGGCTAATCTCGACATAAAAGCTTGTGATGTTTTTAGCTAATGTGTTCCGCTACGTCTTCTCCAAAATGAAATGATGAATCCTTCAGGGCTACAAACAGAAGTTTCCATGACGTTACGCTTCAGTATTTGACTCACAAATAGGACATGCGTTGACTTAAGAGTCGACATTCTGTTGTTTATTTCGCCAAAAAAGTATTCAATGCTTACGGTCCTGAGCATAGTACCATTTTTATTCTCATGCCAATTGTTTGTGTTAAACATCTTATTTTGTAAAAACACTCTTTAGTCTGGATTCATGGTTTTTCTCAAACGACATCGCAACCAAAGCGAAAGACATTACAGCATGGAAAGAGCTTTTGCAAAATCAAGACACAAACCACAAGATCTTTCTTTTTTTCTGTTTGTGAGTTTGTTTAATGTCACGCAAGCAAATGGGAGATCGTCAGATGTTATGATCTGTGACAACACACACACACACACACGTGGTAATATTTTCTAATAAAAGATATCCATCTTCATCTACACTAGCAGGCCTGCATCCACATTGCAAGAAAGTAAGTGGCTAAAGAAAAATGGTTAGGTCTGTAGTGCCCCCTGCTGGTTGAAATACGTGGAACCATCAAGCAGCAAAGCACTCTTGCGGTGGAAACCAAGTGAAATCGGCGAGCAGATCATCAAATCCACTTTATCAGTTGGCGAAATACCCCAAACCAATAGAAACCCACTTTGCGTTTCGGTTTCACGCGCCACTTGAGACCACATGACCATTATTGGCATAATTGGATGCACTTATTTTCTCAGTCATTTTGTTCTTTAAAACACAACAGTGACTTCTTTTTCTTTTTCTTTTTTGTATGCACTGAGTTGCTTAACAGGACGTTGCCGAACAGCCAACCAAAATCAAATAGCTCACTTGGCCTAATGCCATGCAAGTCTATGGCGTCAACAGTCAACTTTGTCCT
The DNA here is from genome assembly GCA_009823395.1 of Thamnaconus septentrionalis. Taxonomy (NCBI): domain Eukaryota; kingdom Metazoa; phylum Chordata; class Actinopteri; order Tetraodontiformes; family Monacanthidae; genus Thamnaconus; species Thamnaconus septentrionalis. Next base: position 20,384,942 of record CM020513.1, read on the forward strand.
AGAGACATGGGGCCACTTGCAGGTTCATCGGGATCCCTCAAGACACAGCCATGTCAAATTTGGGCCTTCTAGCCCATGAGGAACCCCAAAACCCTAACCCTAATTCCAGCAGCAACCCAAACCCTAACCCTAATTCCAGCCTTATCGCTAACCCTAATGCCATGCAAGTCTATGGGGTCAAAAGTCAACTTTGTCCTAGAGACATGGGGCCACTTGCAGGTTCATCGGGATCCCTCAAGACACAGCCACGTCAGATTTGGGGCTTCCAGCTTCCAGCTTCCAGCTTCCAGCCCCAAATTTAGGGGGGCATGAAAAATTTTCTTCCTCCAAGGTGGGGCGTGACAGAGAAACTGCTTTATAGTGTCACGTTGCGTTGTTTAATGTGTTTTTTTCTTTTCCACCACTAGATGGCAACATAATATATTAATTGTGCACATTGCAGTATTTCTGTCTCACTACATCAAATCAAATTCCTCAAATACAATAAATTTGGGAGCATCTAAAATTGAGCAACAAAGAAACAAAAAAAACATAAGAGTGTTAGATTACCTGACTCTCACAATAATAGGAAGACATTTACACTTACCTGAGGCAGACTCCCAAAGATGTATGAATACTTCATTTGAAAGCTTTACTTGACTGGCAAATGTATGTAAATATGTCAGGAACATTTTTTTTAATCAGGTGTCACTAAAGCGAAATACAATGGAGGTGATTGTGCTGTTACACCAACACTCACCAATTACTCCAAACCGGAAGATGTGAAGAACACAGTTTTGTTTTGTTTTCAAGTAGAGACTCTCATCTTTGATCCAGTGGTTTGCATGTGTTTACAAATTGTACATTATATACTGTAGTGGGTCTACAAAAATCTGTAAAAAACCTGGGAAATGCCTGGCAGGCAACTGAGGTCATTTCAAATACCTGGTGGTCAACGTTTTAATGTCTTTAATAATGCTATTTGTGTAAACAACCTATAGCTTAAACTATAAGATCTAAAAAAAAAATTCAGTCCTCCGGGCCTAGCCAGGCAGGAGAGGACCAGTCAGTCACTTCGATTTTATTTTGTTGTTGATTATTTTTTATTAGAACAGGTAGGCCTTTGCCATTTAATATTCTGCAACACACACACACACACACACACACACACACACACACACACACACACACACACACACACACACACACACACACAGCTTGCCCCCCTTCCCAGTTCTCAAAAAAATCATCCTATCTGCGCCCCGGGGTCGATTGTCTGATTGATGAGATCAGCGATCGATTACTTTTGCCTTAACTGCTGAAGTTGTTAGCTCGGTATTCCGGAACCCGTGACTCTCGCCTTATCGACCGCTTTGGCGTGGCGTCAAGCCGTAGCATCAACAGAAGAATCTGGGGAGAAACCCTCAAAGTTCATTGCAGGTATAAACAAAGATGCAGCCATGAGCTGTTGGCAATGAGAGCTCGGGAGCTATGGCGGCTTGTCACTGGGTAACCGCCTCTTCGACGCTGCTCCGTGTCGGTGTGTTGTTGTTGTTGTTGTCGGCTCGGAGCAGTGGAAGACCGTCGGAGAAATGTGTCGGGGACAACTCCTGTCAACCGTCGAGACCTCCGGTGGTCCTCAGTGAGTACTTCTTTATTTTTATTTTATTTTTTTATTTTTTTTTAACCGTTTTTGCTACCTGAAGGCAACGCTTGCCGAATATTTTGTTTGAGTTATTGAACAGGCAAACATTGTGATACATCTACGGCAGCTAGGCCAAACTCCAGCCAAATTTAAGCAAACTTACACTGCTGTTTGTCCTTAAACATTACGTAAGTGAACCTTACACTAAAACCTGCTATTTTCAAATTGGTCTGTGACCACTTTAAAATTCGGCGGACTAGTACACGTTCAATTTGTTTGTTTGCTTGTTTTTTTTCTTCTGTCAATTCAATTTTGTTCTGCTTGGTTGGCCATTCCATGTTTTCTTTCTTTCTTCTTTCTTTCTTTCTTTCTTTCTTTCTTTCTTTCTTTAAAATCAGAAAGCTGATAATGTAGACGTTGAAATTACCGTATGAAGAAAATTGACTCTCATGGAGCTTCCCATTCTTTATGTTGACATTTATTTGTTTTTATTTGTACGAACAACTTGCGAGTTTCTTGCGTCGGCTTGCGTCGGCTTGTTTCCTGTGATCTCTGACCCAGTTGGACACGAATTAATAAAAAAAAATATTAAATTAATATACATTAACATTTGGATTCATCTTTGATGTTATGTACCACCGGGTGGAATACGTTTTCTTCTTTTGAGTTACTTGTAAAACAGTAGTGTGATGCCAGATTTAATACACAGATGTGACTCAATTTCCTGTAGTGTCGAAAAAGGAGGAGTGAAATGAATGATACATTTTAGAACGCCGTGTTCTCTGTTTTTGGATTTTATGGGCATTTCGTCGTCCGCGTTGACAGCCGTCCTACTAAAACCACTCGTGTCACATTCAGGTGCTGCCACGCTTCTTTAGTCCATTGTTCTTGCTGCTCACCACAGTTCCAGGTGATCTGGGGAACCAGCTGGAGGCAAAGCTGGACAAACCCAGTGTGGTCCATTACATCTGTTACAAGAAAACGGACACTTTCTTCACACTATGGCTCAACTTGGAGCTGCTGGTCCCTGTGGCCATAGACTGCTGGATCGACAACATAAGGTATGGTTTGTTATTTTTCACAAGAGATGTTGAATTTCTGTTTACAAATGGCCACTTCACATTATAGAGGAAACGGTTGAAAACATGCGGCTTCGGGATAACTAGATTGCAACCACATGGTTGAGTTTTTGCACACCGTTATCAACCTGTTTTGGTAGATTTGACCTTTGAGTTCATCATTTATCTAGATGTCGTCTTCTCTGAACAGATTGATCTGCGGTTTGTTTGGGTCTCTTTATCACGTCTCTTCCGTGTTTTGTTTTGTTTTTAAATTTTCAAGTCAATACATAGTGGTGATAAGTGGGGAAAGCCGTGCTCAGCAGTCATATGACCGTGTGGTCACATGATCGGACCTTGATGACCGGACGGCAAGGCTCGGCGCTTATAAAGCACACACAAAAATGTTTTATCGCCTGTACTTTGTCAATGATTTAAAGCCAACTGAAATATTGTGAATCGACATTTTGCAGTAAATCAAGTTGATTTGATGAGACAGTAGTCACTCAGTCAAACAGGTCGATTGAGTGATATGATTGCTGAGCTGTTTGTGGAATCACTAACTCAGAAACTTAAACTGGTGGGTGAATCGTGTGAGTCATCCGGCAGGTTTCCACAAGCTCAGGAGCATAACGGATGCAGTTCAGGTTTATTTGTGAGCCACATCTGTGAGTCAGCAGCTTTAGGCTCCCTTGAGTGAGACACTAGGCCTTCAGATTACAATTTAGATGGCAGTCCCTTCCTGTAAGTATTGCCTAAACCTGCAGAGAAGGAAATTGTTGTAAAGCTGTAGCTCTTACACGTTTTATACATATTCACTTCCACTGACAAAGGGAGTTTTCATACACCCCACTTGGATTCATAAATCAAAATATAAAGTGTGGGCAGATTGTTGTTGAAATAAACAAAAAGTAAACATTTTAGACCATTGTAAAGTAACTGCACAGCTTGCGTTATTTCTTTTCTTGGTTAACTACGACATGTTGACTCACGACCGAAAGAGAGAATAGAGTCGTTTCTCCACAGGTGGGGAAGTACTGCTGCAGAATATGGGAACTGGTTATCCTTCAAGGTGTTTTTTTTTTTGTTTTGTTTTTGTTTTTTTTAGTGCGTCTGCCGCACAGCCAACACTGAACTGTTTCTCCTCACGATCTGTGTAGGCTGATCTATGACCAAGTCTCACGTACCAGCTCAGCCCCACCAGGTGTCAACATCCGTGTCCCCGGGTTTGGCCAGACTTACTCTCTGGAGTATCTGGACCCAAGCAAACGCGATGTGGGTGAGTTCAAGCGATTGGGCAATTTGTCTTTGTTGTAGTGCAGTTAGTTCAAGACGACACGGGCCTCTTTTATTCAGTGAGGGTCTCAAAACAAACAGACATTCGAGCAAAAGCCAAACAAAACACCCAAAAGAACTGTGAACAAATGCAAGATCCTCCACAGTGCACTTGCAACACGCTGAGAACCGTCAATGTTAACATGATACTGTACGACTGTCTGTCTTCCAGGCTTGTATTTCTTCACCATAGTGCAGGCACTGGCTGAGTGGGGGTACACCAGGGATGACGATGTCAGAGGAGCCCCTTACGACTGGCGGAAAGCACCTAGTAAGCAGCCACACCCACACTGGTCCCTCATGATTATCCACCTGTTTTGCAACAACTCACATGTTTGTCACATGGGTTCGTTTTGTTTTCTCATTCTCAACAACAACAAACATGACCTGGCAGATGTAGCTGCTCCATCAATAATAATAATGATAATGATATGGTAAATGGTAAATGGACTGCACTTATATAGCGCTTTCCAGCACCTTCGCGGTACCCCAAAGCGCTTTATATATATAATGATAATGTAAGTGCATTTCTTTTACTTGCAAATTAGTCCAACCAAAAACAATCTATAATTTTTTTGCCTTTTTGCAACCAGTTTTGGCGGTTCCTGCTGGCCAAACCATAGAATGCAGAACAACCGGAAGCTGCGTCCATCTTTTTATATAGTCGGTATCTAAATATCATGAGTTACTGGGCCTTAATATTGAGACTATAGAAATTTCCCACCAGGTGTTATTTTTTTTCGAGTAGTCAACTCCTGTTGAAATCAATATATTGTGTATCAGAGGCAAACAAAGGCAAAACGTAGGAAACACAGGGAACGAGGCAAGTGGGGAACTTTATTCATTCATCTTTTCTCTCCCCACCACAGATGAGAACAAGGACTACTTTCTGGCGCTGCAGCACATGATTGAGGAGATGGCACACAAGGCTGGCGGGCCCGTGGTTCTCATTGCTCACAGCATGGGCAACATGTATACCTTGTACTTCCTCAACCAGCAGCCTCAAGCTTGGAAAGACCGTTACATCAAAGCTTTCATCTCCCTCGGAGCACCGTGGGGCGGCGTGGCCAAGACCCTCCGCGTGCTCGCCTCTGGTAAGAGCCGGAAGCTGTTAGGACTACTTTGTGGTTCCAACTGTCCATCCGGAATTGTGAAAAGGAAAACGAAAGCTTAACGTGTGTGCCACACATACAAAAGATGTCATTAAAAATGGATGCGGTCGCGTCGAACATCCAACAGTTTCTCTCTCCAGCCTCCACAGCTTCTTCTAATTGAAAAGCTTGATTAAGCTTATCTTTGACCTGATCATCTGACCAGACTCTATTGATCAGTACATGATGCACGTTATGTGAGTCTTAAAGCTCATACGTGGATTAAAGCAGAACTTCGATTAAAGCCAAGCCGTGCTTGCAGCAAGAGCCGCCAGATGAAACTCCCTGACAGTTTTACTTCTCTTGTCTGGAAAGGTTTGGGTTTGGGTTTGCTTTCAGTTCTTTGTACCAGTTTCTTTTCCCTGCACACAGGTGACAACAACCGCATCCCAGTGATCAGCTCTTTGAAGATTCGCGGCCAGCAGCGTACTGCCGTCTCCACCTCCTGGCTGCTTCCCTACGACCACACCTGGCCCAAAGATCAGGTCTGTGGTTGGTTTGTTATCTCCTCCCCACCCTTATCTGCCCTCCTTTTAGGGATAAAGGGCAAGAACAGCCACAATGGCTATTTCTTTAAATGTTGGACAAAGGCAAGATTGAGATTGAGATTTCTAAGAAGAAACAGCGACATCAAGTGGTTACATTTGGGATTGCAGCGCTCTTTCACTTGGTCCCCTGAAGGACTTCATACCTTCCCTCTCCCCGCTTGCCAGTGAACTACGGTGGCCTGCGAGCACAAATCTGGATACCTCGTCCACCTTCTTCTTCGTTGGTTTATTGGAAGCGTTCACTCTAAATATAAATACGCTGTCAGGCAGCTGGATTGTCCACACTGGGCTTCCTTACAAATATGGCAGTGCAAGATAACTAACAAGCTAACTGGGAGCAAGACCCTTCTTCTTTGTATGTTCTCATATACATATAAAAAACGTTTTTAAGGGTAGGAAGACCAAATTACTTTTACTGAACTGTGAGTGTACACTCTTTGACTCGAACTCTTGAGTTACTCTCTCTAACTTTGCTTTAACGCTACCTGGAAAGAAACCAAATCAAACAAGTGAGGTTTCTCTTCCTGTCTAACTCCCCTTTTAGGTCCTCATCCAGACGCCTACCACCAACTACACAGTGTTGGACTACGAGAGGTTCTACAAGGACATTGGTTTCCAGGACGGCTGGTCCATGCGTCAGGAGACGCAGCCGCTGGTCAACGAGCTCACGCCACCCGGCGTGGCCATGCACTGCTTGTACGGCAGCGGAGTCCTCACGTCGGAGGCCTTCCAGTACTCGGACAAGTTCCCGGACGTGGAGCCCACCGTGGTGAACGGCGACGGCGACGGCACCGTCAACCTCCGCAGCGCCAAGCAGTGCGGCCGCTGGGCGAAGCGGCAGAAACAGCCCGTGTTCATGCTAGAGCTGCCGCAGAACGAGCACGTGGGCATGCTGCAGAATTACACCACAGTGACTTACATCAAGAAAGTGTTGTTCCCCCCCTGATGCTTGCTGTGTTAAGTGTTATGGCTTAAAAAAAATCACACGCAGAGTAATTTTCAACTGAACTGGATCGTCTCGACCCCGCTGCCTCATTGCTGGTGAAAAGGTATTGACATTTTGTACTATAGCTGCCGAATCAAAGTTTTAAACTAATTTTATAGCTGTGATCTTGTTTTGTTTTTGGTTTTTTAATCGCACACTTTGTGTCAACATTTTCTTGTGTATGGCTGAGTAATATTTAGAATTTTGTATTTGTTTTACCAAAAATGTTCCTATCTAATGAGGTTTTTGTGGTTACGGTGTACTCGTCAAACCCAGGGATCGACTCGATGTGCCACTTTCTGACTAATCAATCAAAATTTCAGGCCTTTTCTTTACGTTGTTCTATGACGTTGTTCTAGTGGTTACTGAAGCAAAATAGACGGTTTTACCGCTGTTTGTTTTCCTCATGTAATTCAGTTCATTTTAGCAACTTTGAAGGCATTCAGCCACAGGAAACCTTTTTAATAAAACTAATTTAAAAAAAAAAAACACATTCAGGTCTTGATGACGTTTGATGGGCTCATCGTGTTTATTGTGTTCAAGTGGGGGGTGCTCATGTATTTATTTCTAGATGAAGACAGTGGCCGTTAGATAAAAGCCTCTGGAAATGTTTACCTTGTCCATTCATCACTCAGGCAGTCGAGTCCATTTTCTGGCCTCCTCAGCCAAATGACACAAACATGTTTCACCAGGCGAATCAATGTTTGACCAACCGCGTATACGTACAGTATATGTTCACCTTGCACATCCAACACCATATTGTTTTAGTATATGCATTAAATTTCCAAAGGTGTGACTGGAAGCCCCTTCAATGGCTGCATTAATTTAGTGATTAAAAATCCTGAGCTGTGTGGCTCCTTTCTGCTTGCGTTTGTGTTTTTTTTTGTATACTGTTGAAACCTTCTGAGTGTTCAAGGCCCGTGTGGTTGCACTGTGCCACCGAGCCCTTTGTCGCCCAGACCGGGGTGATGTTCTTCTATCTCTTGTCAATTCAATGTGTGTCATAAACATGTGCTGCAATCAATCGATTAAAACGTTTCAAATCTCACGTACTGTTGTTGGCTCTTTGATTATTGGATTTCAGGACAACAAAAGGAAATTACGCACAGGTGTGGGAATGAATTGTCCTTGGTTTAGACCAGACCAACTTTTTTCATTCTAAAGCTCTTCACACAAGCACCTTGTAAAGACAAACGTTACAAAACCAATCTCTTTATTCATAACATTTGGCTTAGTGCTTAACATGACATAGAAAAATACAGTAAAAGTTTTTTTTTTCTTATCTGTCACTCAACCTTGATAGTCTTTGCAACATATTTGCCATAATTTATACAACTGACAGTTTGATGTCAGTTGATGGAAACTGACATGTTAAACTACTGGTTTAATCCAGCTGTTCGACCTGTCCTGTATTTACTGCTTAAGAGGGAAGCTAAAGGTTTTATTTCCTGTCCTGCAGCGTAGCTCTGTGCAGTCCAGGTTCAGCAGAAACGGATCTTCCTCTTTGTCTTCAATGACTCTCTGCAACAGTATCAGAGGATGTCAAAAGCAGGGAGGAGCAGCGATGTTGGCAAACGGAGAGAGCGGAGATGTTTCAGTACCTGGAGCTCCTGAACGCACGTGTTCATCTTTCCAATCAAGTCCCCGACGCACCAGGCTAGACTCACGTGGAAGGATGGCTTCTGTGGATGGAGCGGAGTAAATTTCACACGGTGGAGGACAGAGATGGCTGTGTGTCATTTCAGCACTTTCAATGTTTTTGCAAGTCACACCATTATTTATACTATTGAACTGTTGAAAAAAAAAAAAAAAAAGATTACATTTCCATGCACTGACCTCATAGAAAGTATCCAGGCCAAACTCTGACATTGTTTTGTCCACTGTTTGAACCAGGTCCAACAACTGAGCATGCCCAGTACACACCTCCAGTCCCAGAAAGGTCCTGCAGCAGACAAGGCAACAATGAGGAACCAGTCATATATCTTACAAATGGCAAATTGGCAATTAAAGGAATTGACTGCACCTCGTTCTCTCAGCGTTACAATAGACCTTCAGTCTCTCGGCAGTGCACACAAACCTGGCAACGGAGGAAAAAAAACAAAAAACAGCTAGAATCAACTTCAAATAACAGAATCAGATATTTGATCAACTCACTGAACCCTGATTAAACTTATCCTTCAAAAAGATGGTGTAGGAATTGGAAAACCTACTTTTCATCTTTAAATTTATTCTTATATATCCTCATTTTTATTTTTATGGGTTGACATTATATCAATACAACCATTTATATTGTTAATACTGTATGTGTCCAGTGTTATTCCAGAAATGTAGACCCTCCAGTTAGCTGTCCATCTGCAAAGGTGAGCTGGGATATGAATAAAAAAAAAAATCCACTGTTCAGTTCTGTTAAAAAAAAAAAAAAATTCTTTGAGTAAACCTTCTGCAGTTCAGCAGGCCTTTCCTGAGGCTCTGCGTGAAGGGCTGAATCCAGTGATGTCTCAGCACCACAGTCTGCGACACACTCAAGTGGAACTCCTCCTGTGGGTTCAAAACCACAGCGTGGGTCTTGGCTATAGCGAGCAGCTCCTCCAGCAGCTCTACCAATTCGTCCTCAGGATGGTCTGAGGTGATGGAGAGGCACAAAAACACAGCAATTTCCTATTAGTGCTTATCCTGAAATCAGGAGACAGGGGGTGGGCGAACGGTTGCTCTTACATGGCAGATAAACGTAGGTGGCCCAGTTGCCTCTCTCGTGTTTGAAGGAGCGAATACGGCCACCGTGAAGACTGGGGTCTTCTGTCTGGGAGTCCACTTCCTCTGGAAACATGGATAACAGGCAACCAGGCAGAGGAAGCTTGCTGGTAATGAGATTTTAAAGAAAACGTTGAATACATGCTACATAACTTCTGAAGAAGAATGACAATAAGCACGAAACATTTCCTTCATCACATCTCAAGAAAGAATCTAGAAACTCTTTGTTTCACCTTGCTAGTGAATTAATGTTTTAATAAAGTTTTGACGCACAATTTGAGAGGAGTTAAGGGAAGCAACCTCAGTAATGGACTTTAAATATGGCACTTTTGTCATTTTTTTTCTTTGACTGAGAGCATAAATATTACATTAATGTGAGAAAATATTGAAGCAAAAATAAAGGTTTACTATTGCCCCAGTGAAAACCACAAAACTCCATTCTCGCTCATGCATGCGCACACGCGTACCTTGTTTCAGGCAGCTGTATCTCGGTTTTGAGTTTTTTCCTCACTGGGAAACTGTCACCACCACCAGCATCATTTTCGGGCCGCTTGGATGAGCTGCCTTCGGCTCCGGTGTCCGCCTCGCTCTCCTCTTCCTCCGAGCTGCTGCTGTAGCCCACCAACATCCTTCTTCGTCACGACATGTAGCCTACAGTCCACAACAATGACTTGTTATTCAATATTCTCCCCTTTCAGCGCCCCATGGTTTGGAAATTAAAAGAACAAACTTTCTGCGCATGTCTGAGCGGCTTCGCCAGCGCTACTTCCGCAGGCTCGGCTGCTTCCGGTGTAAACAACCGTTTGTAACCAGAAATTAGAACCCATAGAAACACACTAAATTACATTAAGTTCTCCCTTTAAAATTAAAATTATTATTATTATTATTATTATTATTATTATTATTATTATTATTATTATTATTATTATTATTATTATTATTATTATTATTATTATTATTTAAATCTTTACGATAAGCGGACCCTTGACACTAGCACTTTGTTTTTAGGTCGTGTCTATTCAGCCTGTGTGAATTGAAGTTTTGGATTGGTTTCCCCCCTCACCCATAACCTCGTAAACCAAAAATGTATTGCTGTATGTGATACGCAGACATCTGACCTATCATCGATCTTCAAACATATATACACATGATTAAATGAAAGAAATATTGTGTTTTATTGGCAACAATAAAAAAAACAACAACAACAGCATGACAGATTTTTTTGTGTTGTGTGTGAGCCCCCGCGCGTGCACGCGCAGCGTGAGCGAGCCAATTACTATTGGTTTATTCATGTTCCCGTGCGCGGGTACGGGCTCACAGGCTAGCCTACTGCTGCTAGCAGACAATTTCCCAACAAAAATGCACGTCGTTTCGCTGCAAGAGAGGGCGAGCCGCGATCCAGCAACAAGTCCAGGCGAAAGCGATAGTTATGGGCTGATTTGGCAGCTATTACGACGACTTCTCGCCCGAGTAAATTAAACAGAAGAGCAATTTGTCGGGCGACAACAAGGCAGCATCTGACCGACCGTTTGCGGATGAGAAAAGGTTCCCCTTAACCGTATTTTTGACGGACAGCGAGCCTGCTTCAAAACTGGGTAATTTAACCGGATTCGTCTCACGGCTCGGAATGGGCTGTCCAGGTTTGTACATGCGGGAAAATTCCAGCTATTGTTTGCGGCCATTGACTACCGAGCGCGGAGCTACAGCGGTTGCACTCGGGATTTTTTTTAACCCCCCCCCCCCTAGCATGCTAAGGCTAAGGCTAAGGCTAGCTCCCCCTTTGCTTCTGTGGCTGCGGTAGCTTGTAGCTAGGCTACCTAGGCTAGGCTAGGATACCTATTCTGAACAGCAGCGATCTTTGCCTGGATACGATCAACGTTATGATGCGCAGACGTTGCCTTCCACATGTTTGTTGTTGTTTTTGATTATTATTATTATATTTTTGCTTTTGCAAACCGCGAATTACAGAATAGTTTGATGTTACGCGTCGGCGAGGTTGTTTCTGAAAAGCGGAATATTATTAAATCATTAAAAAAAAAAAAAAAATTAGGACTGGTCGGCTTTGTGCATGTTGACGATCGCTCCCTGACTGTTGTCGTTGCTGTTTTGTTTTTTCTTACATATTTTAAGATTCCTTTGATGATGCAAAGATTCGCGTTTGAAGTGCTCTGAGCATCATCGTCGACACCCAGTAAGACAAAATTCTCAAAAATATTTTCATTCAACATGACGAAACCACATCAACTTCTGACAGTGTCTTTTCGGTGACTTTCTGGAGTTGCTTTGTGCGAGAACCGTGCTGCAATGTTTTCGTTTTAAATGCCCGTGTTGTCACTCAGCTGGCACAAGGCTTGCCAGATGCCACTGGCGCATCTCGAGATGCTCGGGGCTGATTAAAAAAAAATGTTCAGACGTATCTTTTAAAAGCACTGTCAAACTCCGAGTGCGCTCTCAGGACCAAAGAGATTGTATGAATCCATAACTGTATGACAACACTGAAGTTGTGATACTTTCCATTCACTTTGATCTTCTTTTTTTTTCTTTTTTTTTTAATACAGATCAATTTGAAGACTAAGACCTTCTCACAACTGTCTTCAAACTGTATCGTTCATCAAATCACCGGTCAAAGCCCCCCGTGCCCAACACCGCTGCCAAAATGGAGTGAGTATCTCATCCAGACTTCCTGATATATCCCGATGCCTTTTACCCGTCATTTATCTTTGCCTCTCTTTCCTTTTTGTCAATTTTTTATTTAAAAAAAAATCCACACAGTTGGGCCTCGTCGGCTGCTAAACTGAATCCCTACAGCCGGGCTCGCATGTCGGAGGCCTGGCAGCAGCATGCCGTCAACCCACCTCAAGTTGTCCACGCCATTCCTTCGGGGGCTGAGAACGCGCTGGGCTGCGCCGTGTACGGCATCGTGCTGCAGCCGGACGCTGCGTCTCTGCAGCAGCAGCAGCAACAGCAGCACGGGCAGCACAGCCAACACGGACAGCAGCACGTGGGCGTTCAGGCGCAGCAGCAGCAGCATGCGGCGCAGCAGACCTCCCTGCAGGTGGGCGCGGAGGGCAGCCACAAGTGCGGGGCCTGCGGGCACGACATCTCCCACCTGGCCAACCCGCACGAGCACCAGTGCCTGGTGAGCCAGGACCGCTCGTTCCAGTGCACCCAGTGCATGAAGATCTTCCACCAGGCCACGGACCTGCTGGAGCACCAGTGCATGCAGGTGGAGCAGAAGCCGTTTGTGTGCGGCGTGTGCAAGATGGGCTTCTCCCTGCTCACCTCGCTGGCCCAGCACCACACGTCGCACAACAGCTCCAACCCCATGAAGTGCTCCATCTGCGAGAAGACCTACCGCCCCGGCTCCTCCTCCACCTCCTCGTCCTCGGGCGGCGGCGCGTCCAGCTCTCACCGCGGCCGGGCCGAGAGGCTGTCGGCGGCCAGCAGCTCGTCCATCCTGCCCTTCCCGTCGGCCCGCGACCGGCCCTACCGCTGCCCCGTGTGCCAGAAGGGCTTCAAGCACCTGTCGGAGCTGACGCGGCACGAGCGCGTGCACACGGGCGAGAAGCCCTTCAAGTGCGACACGTGCGACAAGGCCTTCAGCCAGTCGTCGCACCTGCAGCACCACCAGCGGACGCACAGCAGCGAGCGGCCGTTCGCCTGCGCCGTGTGCGACAAGAGCTTCAAGCACCGCTCGCACCTGGTGCGCCACATGTACGTGCACTCGGGCGAGCGCCTCTTCAAGTGCAACCTGTGCGAGCTGCACTTCAAGGAGTCGTCGGAGCTGCTGCACCACCCGTGCCACCCGCAGGGCTCGCGGCCCTTCCGCTGCGCCGCCTGCGGCAAGGGCTTCAAGCGGCCGTCGGACCTGCGGCAGCACGAGCAGCGCGCACTTTCGGACGGCGGCGCCGCACCACTGCGACGCGAGTGCCAGATGAGCTTCCGGCGGCGTGCGGCTGGCGCGGCACCGCCCCGACGCACAAGGGCGCCGCCGGCGGCCCTTCAAGTGCAACCTGTGCGACAAGGGCTTCATGCAGCCGTCGCACCTCCTCTACCACCAGCACGTGCACGGCATGGACAACCTGTTCAAGTGCGCCTCGTGCCTCAAGGAGTTCAGCCAGTCGGGCGAGCTGCTGCGGCACAAGTGCGGCGAGCCGCCGGCGCCGTCGCCCGACCGGCCGTACCGCTGCGGCGTGTGCGGCGGCGGCGGCTAGAAGAAGAGCGCGGCGCTGCAGCGCCACCAGGGGTCGCACTGCCGCGAGCGGCCGCTCAAGTGCTCGCTGTGCGACCGCCGCTTCGCCTCCTCGTCCGAGTTCGTGCAGCACCGCTGCGACCCGTCGCGCGAGAAGCCGCTCAAGTGCCCCGAGTGCGAGAAGCGCTTCAAGTACTCGTCGGACCTGGGCCGCCACCGCCGCGTGCACTCGGGCGAGAAGCCGTACAAGTGCGCGCACTGCGACAAGGGCTTCAAGCAGCGCGAGCACCTCATCAAGCACCAGAGCACGCACTCGCGCGAGGGCCAGTTCAAGTGCGTGTGGTGCGGCGAGCGCTACAGCGACCTGGGCTCGCTGCAGGACCACACGGTGCAGCACACGGCCGACGGCGGCGTCTACGCCGTGTCCCAGTGCATATGAGCCGCCGCCGGGGGGGCCACGTTTGGAAACGGACACTCCTCCTCTCGACAACCGTTTCTGCCGTTCAGTCCCGCGTCAGACTGATCGTTACAGACCCCCCACGGGCTCATCTGTCATGCAGCCTGGAGTGTTTATTGCGTTCTTTGTCCAAGTGACACGTGCAGTTTTGCTTCTTATCTTTTTTTTTTTTTTATCATTAACGTTTTAATAACGAGACCTGAGGCTCTTTACATGAAATCATTTCTATATACTTTTTTTTTTTTAATTCCCCCTTCCCCCTCCCCAGCTTCCTCTTTCCTTTCTCCTTTTAGGCAGCCCCCGCATTGACGTTTTCTCGAGCTCATGAGGCAATAATCACTGTACTGTCATCAAAGGGAGGCCACAGCTGAGGCTGATTTAACAGACCTTCCTCTTAACCCCCCCACCCCCCAAACACCCAAAGTTAACCTCACCTTTACTATTGTTTTCTCCCTAGTTGGTAAGCATAGTGTAAATTACAGATTCCCTAGTGGCATCCGAGTCGCGAGGATGTGGATGTATTTTAGAGTAGCTCACCTCAAAACCAAAAAAAAAAAAAAAAAAAAAAGATTTGTCTGAAAGAAACAATGAGCCCTTTATAGAAAACAATATGAAAAACTAACTGCAATTTAAAGCTTAGATTAAAAAGAAATGTTCAACGGTAGAATTTACAACAACATACAAGCTCATCTGTCCAGTTGTATGCAAACATTGTGAGGTTTGTTCGACTGACCCGACTCAACCGACCGATCACTTTCAAGTACAGACGTCTTAAACGGAGGTGACAGTTCAGACTTACCATGTAAAAAAAAAAACTTTCAGATGTTTTTTTCCCCACCTGCTGTAATTAATTGGAGCCAAATCCAAAGAGTTCAGACTAGAAAGATAATAATGCACGGGTCAGCAAGACAGTCTTGCCCTCACTTCTTCCTCCTGTCAGTCAAGACTCGCTCCTAACCCTCGGCCCAGCTCCCTCGTCCTCCTGGATCTCAGTGTCTGTGATGAAGTCCTCAGTCTGTGGGAACAAACGCACCGGGAGAAGTTCTGGGACATTCTGACATACACGGAACTGTTCGGAGTCTAAGTGCGGCCAGCGGTTTTCACGGCCTCACCGGTCTTGCGGGGGTGCAACCAGCTGGAGGCTGAACAAAAAACCCCTGAGGACCAACGGCGATCGGGCCCCTTCACATATATACAGCTGTATGAAACCTACTTCAAGTCCTGTTCCCTCAGAGGTCAGCGCACTTATCGTCCCGGAAGTGTCGGTGTTTGAAGACGTTCCCCCTCTGCCTCGACACACTGTGGATGTTTGCGTGTTTCACTAGATGAGTTACAAATGGGTGGACCCGCCTTTCTTATAAACGATATGTAAGAACCATTTTTGTATTTCTTGCTACTTTTTACTATGTGAAGTGTTTTGACAAAAAAACAAACATGTTTTTTTTTTGTAGTCTAAGTAGTGATTGTGATGCAGGGACTCTGAAAGAGAACACTGAACCTGTGTGTCTGACTGTGCGAATGTTTGGAAGGAAAAAAAAAAAAAAAGGAAAAGAAAAAAAAAAGAACATTGAATTTTGTCCAGTAGGGATATTCAGACAAGGGGATTCGTTTCGGTGGGCTTTTTGTTCTAAACGTGTGAACTCTTTTGATCTGTCTGAGCTGATCACGCAGGACCAACCTGCACTTTGTTTTAAGTGTGGATGCATTAATCCTGTATTTCCTGCCACATGTTACGTTCGGGGTGCTGTCGGCGCCGTCGGCATCGCATCAGAGCGAATGGCTCCTTTAACCTATGTGAATGCGAGGAGATTCAAGTTTGCTGAAAATAACTTGGATTACGCGTTTCTGTCACCACCATTGTTCTGCATTTCTGTTCTCTCGCTGCCTCTCTCCACCCTCTCATTGTTCATTCCTGGTTTGAACTGCAGTATTCACAGCTCGAAATAAGACAAAATGAGGCTGTTGTGACTGTTTTATTAGATTTTCCTGTTTGTGATGTATGTTCCTTTTTTTTTTTTTTTTTGCCTTAAAATTGGGCCAGTAATATCTGTCTTTATGACGCAAGGTCATGTGATTGGTCAGCCATCGTGTTTTTATTTTCTGAATGTGGCATTATAAACGATTGACATGTTTTTTTTAGTATGTCTTTATTCCTACTGAAAATATTAAGCAAATGTTCCCTATATAGAGCCGAATATCTGTATTCCTCCGGTGAGACAGAGGGAGACTAGCGGTGTGTTGAAAAGATGCTTGCATTTTACTGTTACAGAGAGCAATTCATTGCAAAAATTAAAATACACAAGCAACTGTCTTAGTCAAAAGAATGAATCTTAATGGGTGGTGGTTGGGCCAAAAAGTTAGAACAAGCACATTATTAATTAACGATGGAGGCTTGCTAAAGTTTTAGTAACGTTCTTATTAGAATTATAACTTCCTATTTTTATTGTCAAGTAGAGTGCTAGCACTCTGCAAGTGGTAGTCAAAAGCTGAACATATAAAAGTAATAAAAATCAATCTGAGAACAAGGTGATGAATGTTTTAAAGAAGGTAAGCCACAATTTTTGTAGTTAAAAATGAAAACTTTCAGCCACACGGTGAAGAAACACAAGAAATTCTCTTGTGTGCGCACAGTTCCAGTTAGAATCGGCCCAATTTTTTTTAGCCGACACCTTCACCAGCAACGATTCCGGCACTGGCCCAGCCACCCAAGTCTCCTGTTCCTGGAGATGAATAAAATCAGAATCAGGGAGTAAAAAGTATTGCCACGCTTCTCTCAGATCCATTCAATACAGGCTGTCGCGGATGCTCGGCCTACTTGAGGAGTGATGCTAATTTGAACCAGGTTGACTTCTGATTGAATGGGTCAGAACAGATGGCAGGGCTTCTACTCCCTGAAACAACTTCTACTTTCCTCTTCCTGTTTGCAGCTCAGTCAGAACTCCGGTGTCTCCTGTCCCCATGCATGTTGGTGGTGCTCCATGTTCTGACAGCATTGTTTTCAATCATACTAATTTTTTTTTTTTTTTTTACACACTCTTTCTGTGGATTATGTGAATGACGTTGGGGAAAATAAAAAATGTTTGTGGCGATGTATATGGTACATGTAAGCTTGTGTTACAATTATCTCTATGTATGTAGCTTTGAACTACACACACAGTACTAGCAAATAAAACATTCATTTTCCTTAATAAACTGCAATGTGTCAGTAGATGTTTTCAGCGGGAAATCAACGGGAGCATCCTTGTGTTGGAGTTCTTTTGGTATTGGTTATCTTGTCTTTAAATGTGTTATCCCGCTCAAACATGTGCGGCCACAAATCAACTCTACTAGATCTAGACCACGCGTGGGCAAACTACGGCCCGGGGAAGAGATGCGGCCCGTTAAACGTTTTAATCCGGCCTGCCAAACTTGAAAAAATGACATTAATAGTAAGTATAGCGATTCTGAAGGAACAATATCCTCCCCTCCCCCCAGCTACCTTGCCATCCTTTCATTCATTTTCTACTACCACTTATCCTGCACTGGATGACCTGTAGCCTATCCTAGCAATACTGGGGTGAAAGTGGAGTAAAGCTATGGGCGCAAACTACCAGTTCATCACGGCGCCAGAACCTATAATACCTACAGTCTTTAAAATACACTTAAAAAATAATACATTTCTAAATAAAACCCTTCCAATTTATGAAGGCGGTGTTCACCGAGGGAAAAAGTGAAAAACACCAAAGCAGGACTGTATCAGATCAACAGGTCCATCTGCCTTAATGATGAGATGAAAATCTTTTTCATCATAATAGCAACAGAGGTTGTACTCCCACCTGGAGAAGAACACATACAGTGGTAAAATTGTGCAGCTGTTTTTCATTCTTGCTCAGACAGCATATCCTTTGATATCGGGCGTATTGGTGAATCTAAAATACTTGTCTGCCTCCCAATGAAAACACCCAGATTAAAGAAACTTCAAAGGACGAGCTTTCTACATGCGTAACCAGCTTTACCCTTCATAAGAGTGACTACATAGCCCAGTTTTGTTAGCACTTGTTTATATTCATTTTTTTTGCTTTTTGATTTATATCATGAAACACAATGAATTTAATTCTGTAAAGTTATAGTACACAATGAATATATATAGCCTGTTAACATTCAGTCATTCATTCATTCATTCATTAGTTTATGGCCTTTACACAAGTGAGTTTTGGGGTGAGGCTTAGGAGGTGAGATATCTTTTCCGGTCTTTGCACAGGAGACGTTCGGAGTGCGGCCATAACACACCCACACCACAAGAGGCCGCTGTATCGCATCTCTTCTAGTCGAGTTTTTCACACGGTCCTCCTCGCCGTCACCCCGGCGGCCAGCTGCTTTCACATCCGGGCGGCTCGCTTGCTCGCCTTCAATCGCAATCCCCTTTCCCAGCGCTCTCGACCGGGGAAGGTCCGCCCGCGGCTGCCGAACGAAAGCCCTACCCCGTCCCTACCCCCTACCCCGCCCCGGCGGCCCCAAACTCCCGGCACCTCCGTGGTGGGCGTCCGGTGCCGGGCCGCCAAAGGCGTCGCTTCGCAGCTGCGCAGCTTTTTGTTTTTTTTGGTTATTCCGCACATGACGAGGGCTCCGCCGACGGTGGCAGCGCACGGAGCTAAGCGCTCCCCGTCGGTGCGACATCTCCGCGCTGAAGTAGCATCGTCGCTTTACGGTAGCTAACAACATCGATCCGCCGCCGCTGCCGCTGCCGCCGCTGCTGCTGCTCCGCCCCCCTCCACCACAACCGATACCGTCACATCAACAGCTGATTTACTGCTAACGTTGGACCTCCGAGGGCAACCAACCCGCGCCCCTCACCCACCCACCCAGCGCCTGACCATCTATCTGACGGCTAGCGGACGAAGCCCACCCTCTTCATTCTCCTGACGTTTTGGATTTTTTGGGGCCCGCGCCAAGAGAGGACCTCCAGAGTTTGAACCCTCTGTGATATTTTAACCCCACCGACCCGGTCTCCACCCCAGCGGTGGGTCTTTTTCTTTCTTTCTTTCTTTTTTTTTTTTTTTTTTTAAGGGGGTCCGTTTCCGCTTCTACTACCTCATCACCCGATGCCTCCCCGTCCCTGCTTGTGAAACTCTCTGCGGGCTTCCCCGACCCTCAATCACCGAGAGGAACCGCCGCCGCCGCCGCCGCCGCCGCTGCTGCTGCTGACGACAATCCCACCGAGGAGCCTCACTTGGCGCGGGCACTGGCTTCGGCGTAACCCCCCCCGCTGGTTCTCTATCTCTTCAGTTTAAACCCTCAGGAAGCTAGCTGGCTAGCCTGTACTCGACACCCACACACACACACATACACACACTCAGCGAACCCAGACTGTCGCTGTGGTGAAGCCCACCACCAGCCACCCCAACCACCACCAACTACCACCAACTACCACCCACCAGGCGACTGCAGCACATCCCCTTGACAGCGCCCGAGCCTCGGCTCTCGCCATGCCGGGTCCCGTGGCCGGTAGCAAGTCCCGAGTCTACGCAGACGTGAACACGCTGAAGAGCCGGGAGTACTGGGACTACGAGGCCCACGTCCCCAACTGGAAGTGAGTGGTGACACCTTTGGCACGTTCAAGACAAACACATAGGGAGTTATTGGAGTTATTGGTGCAAAGTCTCCCCTTGTAGTTCACACGCAGCTTGTTCCTGCCCCTTCTCTATGTTTAACACACACACACACACACACACACACACACACCTTCTGTGCTATCATCATCCATCCATCCATCCAACCATCATCCAGTCAGACCCTCACCACCAAACTGAGCTCAAGCCGTCTTCTACCAAAGCCTTCACACTTGTTCTCCCCCCTCCCACCTCGTCTGTCCCCATAGCAACCAGGAGGACTACCAGCTGGTCCGTAAGCTGGGCAGGGGCAAGTACAGCGAAGTGTTCGAGGCGATCAACATCACCAACAATGAGAAGGTGGTGGTCAAGATCCTGAAGGTGAGTTAGAGCGGCGACCCCTCAATTCCTCCGTTACTAGTACTAAGCATGTAAAGTGCTTGAAAAAACTCTTATCAGTCACTGTAAATCATTTGTTTGGGACCTATTTAAGTTCATGTATTAGCTTTTATAAACTGGCAATGACGTGACATCAGATTTCGATCGTTGAAAACCTGCTGTTCTTCTAAATCCCTCCCCTGTCGTTATCTCTGCACGTTTTTTTTTTTCCCCCTTTTGCCTCCGCGGAATCAGCCGGTCAAGAAGAAGAAGATCAAGCGGGAGATCAAGATCCTGGAGAACCTGCGCGGTGGGACCAACATCATCCGGCTGGTGGACACAGTCAAAGACCCCGTGGTAGGTCCCCCCCCCGACCCCGGAAGGAAGATGTGACGTTAAACATGTTGTTGCACTGTGCCGACATCATCTCGCTGCCTCAGGTTGGCTCGTATCATTTCAGATTATATCCGACCGACCTGTGGAGTCTCATACACAAATGGGTTCCTGTTTATCCAAAGTGAGGCTTTTTCGGGAGCATCCTGCTGGGTGGTTTGTTTGTTTTTTTTCTCACTAGTGGGGGCTGTTCTTTTTTTTTTTTTTGGTGAATTCTTTCCACTTCTTTCACTCAGGGTCGACTGCCAAAACTGGTGCAAGTATTTTGGGATGCAGTTGGCACGAGCAGCATCGCTGTGCAGTGCAGCTAGTGGTCAAGAAGTAGCAGTCGTCGTAGCGGAATATCTGTTCTCTGTGCTTGGGCTTTATCGAGTCTGATGCTGTAACGTCGTCTAAACAAATGACTTGAGATGAGCGATGTCTTTTTTTTCTTCTTTTTTTTTTGTGCGCGTGTGCGCACCCACCTACTTTTCTCTCAGTCCTAGAATGCCACTCACTCTTCTTTTAACTCGACACGTTCTGTATCACTTCTCTTTCGTTCGTCAACCTCAACAAAATCCGGCTCTTTTCGCAGCGACCGTTCACCTGCGTCGCACTGGACGTTTAAAAACCTCAAGTAAGCCAACCATGGGGTTCAGAACGATTGTGGGTTTCGGACTGATTTGAGGTGGGCCAATCACGCCGGGGAGGTGCTGATCGTTGATTATGAGTTGCACGCCGAAACCTATCGCCTTGGCGATAGGTTTTTTCTTTCTAATCTTTTGGTTATTTGATTCAGTTGTAAATGTGGCACTTTACAAGGAGTGTTATTTTTCTATTTTACTACAGCTGTAAAATAATAAATGAACTCTCCCTCCCCCACACTGGGGTGTGTGTAACACAGTGGTGGGAGCGAAATGTGTGCTTGTGGTTGGTTTTTAATCCACTTTCATTCACTGTCACCTGTTAGTCGTCGTTCAATCTCTAACTAATCAGACAGCCAGGTCCTTCCTCCCACCGCCTCTCTGTGCATGGTGGTTGTTTTGATTGACTTCTCCTCTTTGATCCCACCCCTCTCCGCTCCCCACCCCCCATCTCTGTCGCCTCCTGGTGTCTGCAACAGTCCAGAACTCCGGCGCTCGTCTTTGAGTGCATCAATAACACAGACTTCAAGGTACAGTCCGCACGTTGGCTTTCGCTTCTCGCGCCAGATTCAATGTTCAAGTCCCGGCCGTTCATTTCTCCCTTTGCTTCCCCCCTAACCCCTCCCACAGGAGTTGTACCAGAAGTTGACAGATTATGATATCCGTTTCTACATGTACGAACTACTGAAGGTGGGAAATGTGCAGTAGTGTAATAGCAGAAATGGAACTGAATGAAAAAAAAAAAAAAAACGGGGCTGTCAGTCGATTAAAATTTTTAATAGCGATTAATCGCATTAGTGTCCTGAGTTAACTCGCGATTAATTGCAAATTAAGTGCAAATGTTTTACTCTGCTCTATATGTAACTTAACAAAATATTTATTGTGTCCTAACCATTAAAGTTTACAAATAAAACGATTCCTTTTTTACGCCTCAGGGGTGAACCAGGCGTTAATCGCACGTTTAAAAAAAAAAAACGCGTGAACTTCGACAGCCCTAAAAAAAAGTAAAAATAAAATCCAACATAATTGACAAGTTTTCATCCAATAGACTATATCTGTCCATCAATGTGATCCTTTGTGTGTGTGTGTGTGTGTCAGGCCCTGGACTACTGTCACAGTATGGGAATCATGCACCGTGATGTGAAACCACACAATGTGATGATTGACCACCAGATGAGAAAGGTAGGTTGCGCCCATGGAGTTTCTTTCTCTCCCCCTCTCCCTCTTTTCACACATCCGCTAACACTCCCATCTAATCCCATCTGCTGTTTCAGCTCCTGTCCTTTCTCTCCTTCGCTTGAAAAAAAACAACGACAAAACTCTTTCATCACCATGTTGTTGCCTCGCACCGTATTTAAAGAGCTTTGCCTTTGCGTGTTTTGCTCAAGAGTGCTTTTATGCATCACTCGCAATACGTTGAAATACAGTCTTGAGTGAAAGCCGCAACCTTTTCAAAGTGGACTTTACAGAAAACAACATGGGTTCTGAGTGTCAAGCAAACGCTCATTTCTCACTCAAAATATCAGCCATTTCGTATGGACGTTGGTCATGTGACTGTTATTAATCTTTTTTTTTTTAAATCATTTTCAATTATTTATTATTAGTTATAACATTTTTAGATTAGTTACAACATTTTCAGATGCCATCATAAGAGGAATAATCACTCAGCAGAGCTTAGCCAGCTTGTTGCCTGTGTTCGCTTGATTAGCGTCATCACACCTGGCATTCACTGCTGACATTTAAGCATTAGCGGGACCACTGTCTTGGTTAAGACCCCTTTACAGCCGCGGCTAATGACGTGGGAACAGAAATGCCCGCCGCTGCAGCTTCAGCACAAGTTCAATGAATGAATGAATGAATGAATGAATGAATAAAAATCTTTATCTTGAACTTAAAAATAAAACGAAATAACACAATTATTGAAAACCACATTATATAAAACAAAAAACAATAAAAAAAAAGCGCGGTCATTGATCATCTCATAAAAAGGTAAAAAAGGAGTAAGAAGAATCCCATAATACACATGTATGTATTTAAATATATAAATGTATATTAGCCACATAATTATACATAACCCATACAAAGCCCCCCCTTGCTGTATATCAACCAGGCATCACAGAACTAAGTTGCTAACATAGTTGCCAACAGCAATTCGTTTGACAGCAAACAGGCTCGTGGTGCCGACTGAGATGACGGGTCCTTAGAAATTGGACCAGCGTTCATCGGGCCGACCTGAGGATGTTCTGACCGTTCGTGAGTTTATCGTCACAGGTCCGCGTCTTCTGCAGTGCAGCACGGGGTTGGTGTGGTTAATTATAGGCCCAGAGTACAGCAGATGACACAGCAGGTCTTGGCTCGGCCTCCTCGTGATTGGCAA
Source organism: Thamnaconus septentrionalis (assembly GCA_009823395.1). NCBI lineage: Eukaryota > Metazoa > Chordata > Actinopteri > Tetraodontiformes > Monacanthidae > Thamnaconus > Thamnaconus septentrionalis. Next base: position 20,408,402 of record CM020513.1, read on the forward strand.
GCTGCTTCCACAGCGTTTTCTCACTCGCACCCGGCAACATCAGCTGACGGTTGTGAATCTGCGTCGGCTGGTTTATCCCCAAACGTGATCAGCAACCGCTCACATCAAGAACGCCCCAGTAGTGCCCGTCTCGAGGCGGCTCGTGCACCAGTGGGTGAATTCCTTTTGTGTGTTGCCACTTCTGTGGCGATGCTCACATGCTGGAGGGTGGAGGGCTTTGAATTGACAAAATAAAATGGGCTTAAAGATGAGCTATCACCAGAGCTTTCATTTCCATCAGTGCGTCACTCTAATTGGTCATTTTCCGGGGCAGCATTTAAACGTTGTGCTCAAGAATGCAATTCCGTCTCTGCCCACTGGGCGGCGGCAGCTGCTTAATTGGCGCCGAGTCATGTGAAAGGCAACCAAAAATGTATTGTTTTTATATTGTGGTATAAATAATAAACAACAAAATCATTTCCGTTTGTCTTTGTGCCTCTGATGCAGTCAGAAGCTTTTAAAACACACACAAAAAAAGTGCAAATATTTAAAGATCAGTATTAGGATTGAGTGAAATTTCAACCATCCTGACGCTCTGTGTCTGGCAGCTACGCCTTATAGACTGGGGCCTGGCGGAGTTCTACCACCCGTCTCAGGAGTACAACGTCAGAGTGGCGTCGAGATACTTCAAAGGCCCGGAGCTCCTGGTCGACTACCAGGTAGGAGCGCTCTCTCCTCACCGGGTCCGCTTTTGAAGAGACTTTGAAGAGAGCAACTTGGAGAGAAATTGGGCCTGGTTGCGTTTCAGATGTACGACTACAGCCTGGACATGTGGAGTTTGGGCTGCATGCTGGCCAGTATGATCTTTCAGAAAGAACCCTTCTTCCACGGACAAGACAACTATGACCAGGTAGGTCTCTCAGCACTCTGTCTCTGTGTGTGTGTGTGTAACAGTGGTGATGTGGGTCACTTGGACTTGTTAGAAAGTCTTACGGAAACGGTGCGCTGGTGTCTTGCACTTTTGTAATGAAATTGGTCAGGGCTGTGTTTCTCAACTGGTGGGTCGCGACCCAAAATTGGGACGTGGAGCTGTTTTGATTGGGTCGCGGCTTTGTGGCCAGTTTCCCTTGAAATAAAGGGATATATTCAGAGAGAATATGTTGGGCATTTATTTTGCAGGACGCACAATTCAGTTCAATATTTTGATTTCAATAGTTTATTAACTAGACATGATAGAAAGTGGGCTAGCAATTATATTTTTGTGGAATAAATATCGGTCGCCACGTTTTTTATTATAAGGGGGAAAAAAAGAGAACCTCTGGGTTTAGTGGAGCGGCGATTACACAGGAAGAGGGCGCTGTTGTTCGATGGAGATCCACTCACTCTTGACGTCGGTGGACTTCTTCTTCTTTTTGCCCAGTTGGTGAGAATTGCCAAAGTGCTGGGAACAGACGAGCTGTTCGGATACCTGCGCAAATACCACATCGAGCTGGACCCGCGCTTCAAGGACCTGCTGGGACAGTAAGGCGTCTCTTCACAGTCATCACCCCGCCCACTTCCCCAGCGTCCTCACTGCTAAAATAAGAAGCGAGGAAGGAGAAGCGACAACATGCAGTCATCTGTGTTTGTATTTGTCTTCTTGTTGGAGAGTCAACATCAGAGCTGCGACAAAAAGCATCCACTTGAATTTTTTTTGGATCAAGTATTTAATCTATCACCTGGGTTGCCTGCTCAAACCCCTTGGTGGTCAAACTATACTTGATGCAATGCCAAATTTGACACCGTGATTTCGATTTCGCTTCTAGATTGACGCTTGATTGACACCAGGTGTTTGAAAACCAAGTTGAACAGCAACAAAAATACGTTGCAATTCCAGAACGAGACTTTCACTTTCCATTTTTGCTGGTGATTCAAATCAGGATTTCCTCCCAAATAAAATTTCTTGTATTCCCATCCTACATTCTTGGCACAAATGTTGCATTTTGCCATATTTAGATCCACCTTCACGAAGTGGAGCCACACTTTGGACTTCTTTGGCATGATGCTAATTTTCACCCCTGCAAACCATTTCAAAATGAAAACTTTGAGAGCCATGTTTCCATGAAGCTATTTGATGCAGATTAATGAGGCTATGAAAAGTGTATTTATGTGTATTTACACATTTACTCATCTACATGCAGCTGTACGTCGGCATACATGAGTTACTTTGGTAAACTTATGTGTACAAGTCAAATTTGCGCATTGGTTTGAAAAAAAACAAAAGCCACCTCAGATCAGCGATACAAACTTTATTGTTGGTTAAAGGAAGTTGTTTTGCGTTTTGTTGTCTCCTCCTGCCCACTCGTCAGACTCAGATTGTGGTATTCTGGTGCTTGGGGCACTGCGAGCCCGGTTTAGTCTGAGTCCGTTTAACTGAGCTGCTAAAATGGAAATGGGTGCTTCACGATTAAGTGTGTGATATTTGGAGATTTTGAGAAGAAACAGCGACATCAAGTGGTTGCATTTTAGACTGCAGCGCTCATTCGCTCATCCTCCCTCTGCTGAGTTTGCCAGTGAACTACGGTGGCTCGCACCCAAAAACCTGGATACCTCGTCCACCTTCTTCTTCGTTAGTTTGTTTGAGGACGCGAGCTTTCACCCTAAATACGAAACAGCAGCTAACTAGGCACAAGACCTGTGCTCTGTGTGTATTGTAGTATATAATCAATAACCATTCCAAGGGTGGGAAAACTAAAGTACTTTTATTGTACTGCAAGGACACGCTTTTATTCATGTATTTATGGGCAGCATAATAAGCTTTTACCAATATAGAAATCGTAAATCAGGCCAAATTTGACACGCTGGACCTTTAAATCTGTAAAAATCCCTCAATGAATTTTCAAACTGCAGACATTGTGCCTGGGAAGTGAGACGGATGTTGCTTGTGTGTGTGCAGACAGAGCAGGAAGCGCTGGGAACAGTTTGTGCAGACGGAGAACCAACACCTGGTGAGTCCCGAGGCTCTGGACCTGCTGGACAAGCTGCTACGATACGACCACCAACAGAGGCTGACCGCCACCGAGGCCATGGAGCACCCCTACTTCTGTAAGCCAGACGCACGCGGCAACCCGCTCCGGGCGTTGCGGTTCCGTATTCGCTGTTGTTCATTCAGTGGGATTTGCACGCCGGCACTCGCTCAAACCGACTTGAGCTCATCTGCGGCTCTCCCTCTGTCCCCCCCTCAGACCCGGTAATAAAGGAACAGTCTCTGCAGAACTCCGACAACAACATGGTCTCCAGCGGCAACACAACGGCGCGGTGAAATGCAGGTAACGACGTCACGCGAGCACACACGCAAACGCTAAGAATAATAACCATATATACCTTATGAAGACACAATGAACCTCGTTCAGTTAGTTTGCGTATCCGGCCCGTGTCCTCCGCCACTTCCTCCTCCTCCTCCTCCTCCTCCTCCTCCTCCTCCTCACCTGACGTGACGCCTCTCTCCGTTTCTCCCCTGTCCCCTGCAGGAGCCGAAGAAAACGGATGTTTGTTACCTCAACTTTGTACCCAGTTGTGACAGTAACTCTGACAAGTGTACAGTGGCAATGGATCAAAGTAACTCTGAACAGTGCAAAACACACACGCACACACGCACACAGACACACACATACACCCTACACGCACACACACACTCAGTACCGATGCAAGCACACTCTCTGTACTACACAAATGCGGACATGTATACAATCGCTCCTCCTCCTCTGTATCGGTCTGCGACTGGCTCGTCCCGGTCGTTTCCTGTCCAGCAGCCTGACCTGGCGAACTTGAAGCTGCCCCGCCCCCTCCAGTGCCCTCCCCCTCCCTCCCCCCCAGCTCAGTCTCACGTAGGTCGACAAGGACAAACTACTTTTAAAAGACATTTAAGCCCCGCCCCCTCCGTCGTCATGTCATCCCCCACACCCCCTGCTCGCATCAGCATGGAGAATGAACAGGATCGTGAGCCTACCCCTCGCCCCTCCCCCACCCGCCCCGATCTGTTTACCCATCTGTCTGTCTGCCATCCCATCATCCTGTACCCTGACAGACAGACAGGCAGACAGGCAGGCAGGCAGGCAGAAGGAACGTCTTAGCACTACAGTTCTAAAAGCGGCATGGTGGACTCTCTCTAGTTATAATGATGGTGATGATATTGATAATAATAATGATATTAATGAAAAATAAATGATTTTTATTTAGATGAAATGTCTCTGCGTGGAGAGTGAGTTTCTTGATTTTTGTAAAACTTTTTTGTTGCCGTGTGGCATCAATGTGTCCATCGAAGGTGTATGTATGTATGTATATATATATATATATATATATATATATATATATATATATATATATATATATATATATATATATATATATGAAGAAATAAGGAAATAAAACATATATTCAAATTTTTTACACACCTAAAGATGCTGATGGATTCACACAAAGCTGATATCCTGGGAGGAAAATAGGCTCAGATTCCTTTTAAAGCACAGCCACTCCACAGTGCAATGCTATTATCTTTTTTTTTTAGACCAATTAAGTGACATTGGATCATTTTTAATGGCACACCTGGCATTATCTCGCGGCACAGTGGTTGAAAAACACTTGCAGTGCATCATTAATGCAAATGCATGAGGTGTCCGTGTGCACGGCCAGGTTGACGCTCACCGTCGTCTTGTTCACTTCAACTCTCTTTGCCAAAGCCGCTTGAAATTCTCTCTCCATTGAAGGGAGAACTCACGGCCAGCTGTGATAAAAGTGCAGCAGCCACAGAGCTTCCGTTGTCGCTCACGAGTTTGCTGCTGCTTCCTGTCATCTCACAGCTAACCTGCGGCTGTGGCTCTACTCGTCACTTTGAAGCGGCGTATGAGTGAATTCCAGCTGATCATAGTTTTTCTTGCTGCTGCCTTTCAAGGTTAACTGTTTGCCACTTTGAGGAAAGAAACACTCAAAGGTCTTGCAATACATCTTAATGGCAGCAGGGAGGTTCCCCTGTGCTATTGTGCGTTTGACCTTTGTTGCCACGTTACTTTTATTTTGGCAACTTAACACTCGTTTCTATATTGTGTACCCCAGTGTTTTGAAATTCTTTTTGACCCACGGCACATTAAAAAGGAAATCACATGGCACACCATCAACCAAAAGTATTAAAATTACTTTTATTGTACTGCAAGGACACACTTTTATTCATGTATTTATGGGCAGCATTATAAGCTTTTACCAATATAAAAATCGTAAATCAGGCCAAATATTACATTATAAAATGATATTATAGCCTAATCAAGACAATATAGTCTATTTATTTCTACTCACTCAGTGTGATCAATAATTTACAAAGTTACAATTTCTGAAGCAAAAAAATGTATATACAAACACAATCAACACACTGATATAGCAGCATGACCATTATTCTGCTTTACTGAATGATATAAAGTGAACAGAAAAAAGAAAAAAAAAGCATTTCAAAGATTTTTTTTTCCTTTTTAAATTAGCCAATGGTTTGACGTAACTTCCATCAACCTTCACCGCCGCCACCAGAGTAAAGAAAATGTTGTGGATGACACGTGAACCGGAGCAGGACCCCTGCGCGGAGCACTTGACTTGAGAGACACCAATCAGCTGATGACCCCGTGAAAGCCGAGCTCGGCCCCGGGAGGAGCTGACGGACGAGTGGAGTGATGGATGTGGGTGGCCGCCTCTGTTTTTTGTATGCAAATACTCGTGTTAATTACTGCGGTTGGGTCCGACTTGATCATTGTCTGGTTAAACCTTGAATCTCTGAAACTTGGCGCCACTTACTGCCGCCACTTCCACATGAAAATTATGGCCCTCACTGTTTGTTTGGGTCCGTCTTGACTGGTGGGGCCACGATGGGTTCTAAAATGTGAGGGAGGGGGCCGGAGCAGGAGCAGATGGATGGAGTGTTTTGGTGACACAGCTCATAGGGGAAAAAAAAAAAAAAAAATGTATGATGGAATATGTGGAAAATGTGGTTTAATGTCAATTGAAAATGAACAAAAGCAAAGTTGCAGCAAGATATCTATCTTTGAAGCCCCACGACATTTCACTCTTCATTGAAATGACTCTTAAAGCTAGTAATATAATCTCTTCAAGTTCGGCGGGCCGGATTAAAAAGCGTAAGGGCCACATATGGCCCCCGGACCATAGTTTGCCCATGCCTGTTCTAGAGCTTTGCTTTTTTTTTTCATGGATCGCTGGACTGATGTCTGAATGGTGAAGTTGATTTGCAGAGGTAAGTTTACACCTTGTAGTTTTTAAGTCCTCAGACTACAGGCCGGCGGGTTTGCACACACACACACACACTTACTAGTTGAGGGCTTCTGCACGTAGTTCACTGACAGTTGTCAACAGCATCAGCACCACAGAGCTGACTGTACACTGCCCTGTTTCACATCTAGGTCTTTTGCGTGTTTGGCTATGACGTTGAAAAGGTGGATTCTCGGAAATCCAGCCAACGACTAGTACAGTGTGAAGCTCGAAGTGGGAGACTGAAGAACAACACCTCATTTCTTAGAACACAGAGCCAGTCACAATTACAGTAGTTTCCCTTGAACCACTCCAGTTCCAATATGCAGCATTAGCCTTGGCCTTTAACAGAGGGCCATCAGTAAAATAAATTAAAAAATTGATGAAATGCCCTCAAATCTCAATTGGTTAAATTGCTATTTATGTTTCCACTGACATATACCAGTGTTCACCGCACGGCTCTAATTCTGCACTCTGATTTGAGTCGGAGGAATGGATTCACGAGTCGTCTTTGTTTTTCAGCCTGCTGTTGCTGCCGGCGGCGCCGAGTATCAGCTTCCGCGTTGTATAGAAACCAGAGCTCCAGCTTCCTGTCCCATACAACCTGACTCCTTGCTCACGTTCAGGCACACCTACCCACACACACACACACACACACACACACACGCATATATAGAATGAGAAACACATACCGGGGTACACAAGAACACTACTTGAGTTTTCAAAGCATCCTGACCATGAAACTTTTAACAGCCCGACTTGTCTGATCAGCAGTGGCGACTGATCACAGTGCCGCCAGTCTGAGGTCACACACACACACACACACACACACACACGTGTGGTCACCTGTTGGTGTGTTTTTTTTTTCCATAGGATACAAACACACCCAAACCCTCTGACATTCTCCGATGGGCTCTTTTCCAATTTTACCACCGCGGCACACGCGGCACTCATTTCATTGACCGCACGGCCTGGCACTGTGGCAAGTTGTGACTGTTGCAAGCGTCAAACTTATTTCAAAGTTCAAACTATATTCATAAAATAATTCATTTCCGTCCGTCCTCGGAATCAAACGCCATTTTCAGAAGATACAGCACGATGGAGGAGCACAAACATTCACACGCTAAACACGCATGCAAAAGAAAAAGGAAGAAGATGAAATCACAAAAACTATCAGCTGCTCATTTCCAGTCACTCACTGCAAAAGGCTGCTGATTTTTCTTCCTTACAATCAAGCTCTCATCTCAGCTGACTGCACATTCATGCAGGTGTTTCCTCTTTCAGACTGTGTCTCAGTTTCAACAAGGATGCAGCTCTCTAATGATAGTTTGTTCCTCTGTCTTTGGACAAAACAATCTGTCACCTCATTGGGGTCATACAACGGTGAAGACTCGAACGATTAACACACTTCCTCAGTCACTTTCATCTGCAGATGTCACATTGCTGCACTTTGATAGAAAACAAACTGCTTCCTGAAGTCCAATAAGACGAATATCCCGTGCAGCTTATTCAGAGTGCAGCGTTTCTCTTTGCTTTTGTCACCGGTTGGACTGAGACTTGTGTCCAAATGTGTTTCATGTGATTTATGTTTATTCAGAATCTTAAGCTGTCGTGTTCAAGTCTATTGATTGGCAGATTCAAATGTGCATCAGCAATAAGCTCAGTAATTCGGTCAATGTTTGTCTTTCACTGTCACAGAAGCTCAAACCAAGATATCATGAAAGGAGGAACAGATTCTTGGTGATGTTATGGATTTTTAATAGACATCGGGGAAATTCACAAACACAGCACAACACGTGCAACTAACACGTCAGTTGCCTTTGGAATTTACTACTCACAAGTTCTCTTTTCAATTCCTTATGTATTTATATCATTGATATTAGGAATTGCATACAATTTACATCGGACATTTTCTGAATGATATAAGCATGTGATAATAAACTGGCAACTTGTCCAGGCTGGAACCCAGCCTTGGCCAAAGACCTGCTGGGATGGACATGCTCAATGGTTAAATACAGAATGACAGCTGTTCACAATCACTCGGAAAAAGTTTGCCGTCTTGATTTTGCTGCACAGTTCTTCTAGAGGTGCACGGGTGAAGGTGATGCTCAGCCAGCCACAGTAGGAAACAACAGCAACAAAAAAGGGAACAGCAAAGAATGACAGGAGAGAATAAAACACTCTCCCAGCTAAACAACAAGAAAAACTTAAAGGTCCACTGTGTGAAATTTTGACATGACGATCATGACTTTTATTGTACTGCGACTATACACTTTTATTTATGTATTTCTGGGCAGTATGTTTAGCTTTTACCAATATAAATCTCATAACTCAAGCCAAATTTTACACACTGGACCTTTAAATCATGAGAAACTTTCAAACAGAATCTTACATTTTAACCCCCCAACCCTCCCCATCCTGTCCATTCATATTAACAGGGACTGAAAATCAGTCTGGTGCTAAGGCGGCCCCCACGTGTCAGGAGCATTGTGCAGTCAGAGGGTCAGTGACAGTGTCGCCCCAGAGTCACTGTGAGAGCTGGAGGTGTGTTGAGCAGACAGCCTCTCTGCTGGGCTGGAGGTCACTGAGTCGACCTCTGGGGTCAACAGACACGTTTTACGCTGCGTTTGTGTCTCAGGCAGCTGGGACCCGACTTCTTCTCCGCCTTGGTTCCGGGAGACGGCAAAGTCGGAGGCGGGGGGGCCTGTTTCCTGTGGGAGAAAAAAACGCACGCCCGCACACACACAAGCAGAGACACAGGGGTGGTGAGATGAGACGAGGAAGCGTGATTGAGCGATGGTCCTGCCGCTGACGCGCCGGTGATTCATTATTGATGGCCGACTCCTGCGGCCTCCTGTTGACGGGGGCCGCTGCTGTGATCACACTGCAGCAGCCGCAACCTGCGCAAACCCGTTCCCGCGCCTCAATAATTCATCGGCCGTACGCACAAACACACAAACAGCAACGCAACACTTTTGATTGGCCACGTATTGATTGTGATTACTCGTTGGGCTATCGGGTTACAATTCAGAACCGTGTCACGAACAAACACGTAGAAGAATGCTTTCTTTCTACCCGTGGTGATCTGAATGCACCAGGAGTCACTTTTGAGCAGATGCAACAATTGCAACTTCCATTAACACTTGTCCTAAACTTGCAAGCGGTGCTGGACTACACCCTGGACAAACTGAAATTTGATGAAATTTGATGAAATAACAGATACAGGACATCGTCCTCTACGTCAGTCTCACTCATCACAGAAACACATCTTAAAAACCACATTATATAACAAAATGTACAATGAATAAAAATAAATAAGATAGTAGTTCATGATTAACCACAAAGTCAGTATCACTAACAGCCGTGAAGTCTTTGACATGTTAGAACATGTTTATAACATGTTTATAACTGTGTGAAACTGAATAATTTTGTATGACACATCTGACATCATCTCACAGTGCACTAGTGTACCCAGATACTGTCAATAGTTTACAAAGATTTTTGTTTCAAAATTAGAATCAGTTTCCTAGCGCTTCTCTGAACCTTCTCAATTCTGCCAATGTATGTTACTTTGTATTTTACAGTAGACAATTTAGAGTTGCCAATTAGCCTAATGTGCATGTCAGGGGGGCACCAGTTACGGTAGATAGATATGTAGATAGTGGAGCTTTTCCTCACCTGCTGGCAGCAGCAGCCTCCCTTTGCTGCACCTGCTTCATCCTCTTCAACAGGCAATAAATCTGTCTCAGGGTCAGCTTTGGGGAATGGTGTGTCAGGCGGGGTCGGGGCGGGCAGCGAGGACCCCGATATACAAAAACAGACAGGTAGGCGGACCTGGGTCCTTTCCCAAACAGCTGCAGGGGCTGACCATTGGCAAGGCAGGATGCAAACTGGTTGTCATCAGAAGAAAAAGGAAGAAAAGGGCGAGAGAGGTCGGTCACTTGTCTCAATCTGCTGTTTCAATCAGGCACAATGGAAAGACGGGCAGCACAGCACAGAAATTGAACTAGAGAGCAGGTCATGAACGAGGACGACAGTCACATTCTTATCTAGATTATTAGATCTGTTAATATATTGTTTCTGAATCTGCAAAGTGTCTCCATCAATTCAAGGATGTTCACAACATTCATGCATGTCAGATCTGAAGTATCACTCCTCAAGATCCTTCAGCTATTCTATACGTAAATAATAGATTTTCTGTGATATATAGTGTTTTCTTTGGACTTGTTCACTACACTACTGGGTAACTCACAACATCCAACTCAAAAGACTTTAGCTTTGACATCATCCTTGTGAATAGATTTATTTGGAAGTTGAATTTTAACTAAAGTGATCTGGTTGACTTCACTCAAACATTCAGCCTTGCACTTCTGCACGGACAAATTAAAATGTGCTTTCAACAGTCCTGTAATAATCTAGTCTCCTGGACGCTCAGTGCTGTAGATCAGTAGTTAAGGTCGCGATGGCAAAAGTTGTCCACAAACATGTGAGTGAAGTCAGAAAATTGTTACGATTTTTTTTTTCTCCCAACACACACTCACTCGGAAAAACTATAGGACCATTCACACTGCGGCAATTCATCTCAGTAGATTGATTTACAGGGCGACATTTGATCATGTAGATTTGCCTTTCTAACATTGTCTTCTCTCTCTCTCTCTCTCTCTCTCTCTCTCACACACACACACACACTGAGAACAAGCTTAGCTCTCACATAACCACCAAGTTCACTGCACACATGTGTAAACACGTTGAAATCCAGTCGCCCCCCCCCACAAAAAAAAAATACCCGTCCATTTCTTCATTTGCTTCCCATTGTTGGTGCCTTGCATGTAATATTTATCTCAAAATCATTATCTTAAGCAATCAAAGTGGCCTTGCATGTCGTAGCCCAGACAAAAAAAAACGTATTCCCCTACTTATTAGATAACCCTTCTTATGAATAATTCTTCACTGAAGATGCACACGGTGATCATGCATCAAACACAGGAGTCGAAAGGTACTCACTGGGACGACGGTTGCCATGGTGCGCTGCTGCTGCTCTGCCAAAAAAAAAAAAAAGAACTCTTAACTGTTCCAAGTTTGACTGAGGCTTCTTATACTTGTCTTCATTTCCAGGCCAAATTATGGACCAATAGTCCTGGAGCGGAGAGAGATAACCCCGCCTACACCTGACATCACAAGCAGTGAGGTCAGTACCACACACACACACACACACACAAGCCGTGTTTCCTCAGGTTACACTGACACGGCCCATTATTGAAGGCTCTTTTGTTGCACAGAGTATATTTTTAGAAGTGGTGTTACTTCGGGGAAGGAGACAAAAGGGAAAGAGGAAAGAAGGAAATGAGGAAAACATAAACACAAACAAGAATAAAAAGGAGTGAAAAGGACTAAAAGGCAGGAACGCAGAGACGATGACAACAACAAGCAACAACAACCGTCGGACGGTCAACAAACCTGTTCACGCACCCACGGTGCACTGTATGTGACATACCCTGACAATGCGGTGCCCCGGTGCGTTAATATAACATGGCACATCACTGCCGGGAAGACAGTTACCCACTAACTCTGCTGTGTTTGTACTCCAAACAGCTGAAACAGGAGAGGAGCGCAAAGTAACAACTCATCTGAAGTTGGTGTCGTTATCTCTACGAGTCAATACTGGTGATAAAATCTTTTAATTCTTTTTATTTTCAACTTGCTGGCTAGTGATAACTGATGACGATCAAGCCTGCTGGGGTAGAAACAAAGAAAGAAAGGAAAAAGTGGTAATCAGCTCAGTAATTTGGCCAGTGTTTGTCTTTCACTGTCACGGTAGCTCAAACAAAGCTATTCACCTGAGGTGGACTGAGGCCGAGTTTGTAAACAATATATTAGGGAACATATTGTGGTGCTTGAACTGTTCCAACGTCCTTGTTTCGCTCAGGTTTATTCCCTCTACTGAAGTGCTGAAAGAAAACTTTGAGTGTACGCAAAGCCATTTGCACCCCATGAATTCCTTGACTTTCATTTTCCTTCTTTTCAAAACTTTGCCCGCTTTTGTTTCACGTTTCACGGTCATCCAAAAAAAAAAAAACCGCAAGAGGGCGCTCTCGCATTGACCGTCATTGCCTTCAAAATTACCAGAAGGAGTTTATGATGTCAGCAGTGTTTACGGGTGTTCGAGTCTTGCATCGTAGTTGTTTCCATGGCTTTCAGGCCCTCTGGAATATGAGTGATAAAAATGACAAGCAAACAGTAGAACATGCTGAATCACAAATGAATATGAGCGCTTGTTTTGTTTTTTTGTTTCGCCGCACCGCCGCACTCACCTGCGGAGGGCAGGCTTTCCGACGTGACGCGAACGCATCGAGCGACCTCATCTGTTCGGTTAAGATAAGGCTGTGTGTTTATTGGGTGCTTTTGTACACACACACACACACACACACACACACACACACACACACACACACACACACACACAAAACACGCCATCGTCTTCAAGTGGAAACAGTTACTAGACTAATCCATGGATGAACAGTCGAAAATCAGCGACTGTTATTCCAAATGTCTGGTGTTGAGTGGTTTCAAACTGAATAAATAAATGAATGAATGAATAAATAAATCGCCAGACACTTTAAGTTTAAAAGACAACGAGGAAGATTCGATTAAAGGTTATACCCGTAGTTTTAACCACACAAGCAGTGAGGCTCACATCCAACAATACTCAGCAAAAGTGTGAGAGGATTTGTCGTTCCGTGCATTGCCCTTGAATTTAATCTTATAAAATATATAGGAATACTTTTTTTTTTTTTTTTTTTTTTTGACATATATAGTATATCTGTGTTTAGCTGCATTAAGACACGACGTTTGTCTTTACTCGCGCCCTGCAGTGTTTTCGGAGCAACAGGTGCGTCTGGATGCTGTGCCGCGTTCAGGGAACCTTTCGCAATCGGTCATCGGCCCCTGTCCGGCTTCCAACACGCATTTCTGCGCGTGATAAAACAAACGATGAAGTCAAACAATAACCGAATGAGGAAACTGTTTAAGTGTGGTGAATTTCAAGGGCTTTGAAAAAAGAAAACCCCCCGTGCTTCTGCTTCGAACGACACGTCCGGCCGTTTTTACGAGCCTACCGAAGGACCGCAGACCCCGCCTCCTCCACCAACCGCCGCGTCGTCCTCCTCCGGATAGTTACTAAGTTTTGTACCCTCCGGATATTAACGGCGAAGTTGCACCGCCAGCGCGGTAGTCAGCTCGACGCTCCGGTCCTCCAGGGAGGTGACTCCGCTTTCTCCGCCGAGCCTTGCGCCGATGCCTCGGCCTGCCAGGTGGACGCCCCGCACGCTCGCCGTCAGGATGTCTCCGTCCACGGCCCCCCGGTACTTTACGGAGCGGGAGGTGGCCCGCCACCGCACCAAGGACTCCTGCTGGGTGCTGCTGGGCACCAGGGTGTACGACGTGACCGCTTTCCTGCGGATGCACCCCGGCGGCGAGGCGCTCATCCTCCGGCGCTCGGGCGAGGACGTGAGCCGGGTGATGGAGGGACCTCCGCACCGGCACTCGGAGAACGCCAGGCGGTGGATGGAGCAGTACTACATCGGGGAGTTGATGGGGGACGGCGGCGGCGGCGTCGAGGACGAGGCGCAGGTGAGTCGAAGCGCACCTGTGGCTAGCTCGCCCGACCTCGGGGGTATACTCGCAAACACACGTCCAAGGAGAGCGTTTACAGAGAAGAAATGAGTCTCAGTTTCAGCCAAAGGTCAATAAAAGTAGGACTGCTGTCAGTTCCCTCTGTGACTTTATCCGTTTTTAACCCTCTTTAATTGTGGAAACGGTGGGAACGGGCAGTAGCTCCGCCACAACTTTACACCTGTTATTATTCCGGAAGTTTCCACACGTACACACACATACACGTATTGCTTTGCCCGAGGAGATAAATATTATCTGCTCGTGGTGTGCGAGTCATTGCATACTTGAAGATTTGGCATTCTTCATAGCTAGCATTCCAAATGCTAGCTATGAAGAAGTAGTGGAGTTAGGGGACGAGGAGAAAAATGACACGTGAGAAGAAGAAGAAGAAGAAGAAGAAGAAGAAGAAGAAGAAGAAGAAGCTGGTAATCGTGCAGTGTCTGTTAGAAAGGAGGGAGGGGCGCACAGGTGATGGGGTTGGGTGGTTGCAGTGGTGTGTTAATGAATGATTCAACAAGTGTGTGTGTGTGTGTGTGTGTGTGTGTGTGTGTGTGTGTGTGAGGAGGGAAAACAGGTTTGTCTTGTCCCAGTTGAGATGGAAGAGAGTCCCGAGTCAAACATCTTTTTTTTTTTTTTTAAAGGGAAACACAAACCTTTCCATGGCTGGGGGTGGGTGGGTGGATGGGTGGTGGTTAATCCCACCCCTCGTTGGGCTCTCTGGCTGTCTTTGCCTGTGCATCCACCCCCCCACCCCCCTTGCACCAAGCAGGAAAAAATTTCAGAGACTTTGCATACATCTCCTGTCAACAGAGATGACATTTACATGGCGTCCCTACTTTTCTGCCGTGTGTCTGCACGGATGTGTTTTTTGCCAGCTGCAGGAATTGTACTGCGCCGTACTGCACTGATTCGGTGAGCCGGTTTAGATGCGGCCTCCAGTGAGGCACTCAGGGCGGCGACTGATCAGAATTTCCAGTTGATGGTGCACATGAACTAACGGTTTCTCAGGTAATGCACAAAGGTTTAAAAACCCAAGATGAATTCTGTCATCTCTCTGAAAATTCCGTTCTTGAAATCGTAAGGAACAAAAAAGATTGGGCGCATTAAAGAACAAATGAATGTGAATTTTAACAATGGAGGTCAAGAGGTGGAGCCCACGAACTGAGCCCCCT
Source organism: Thamnaconus septentrionalis (assembly GCA_009823395.1). Lineage (NCBI taxonomy): Eukaryota > Metazoa > Chordata > Actinopteri > Tetraodontiformes > Monacanthidae > Thamnaconus > Thamnaconus septentrionalis. Next base: position 20,423,506 of record CM020513.1, read on the forward strand.
GGACATTCCAAAGTTGCTAATGATTTATTGCCCTGACTCTAAATGTGTCCTCTAGGTTAAGCAACTAAACAAATATAACATCGTTCTCTCTCTCTCTCTCTCTCTCTGAAGTCACACTATTCCCTGGGGCATAATTTAAATGCTATTGTTTTTGAATTGACTTACAAATGGCAACCAAATACCAACGCCGCAAATGAAACGTTCCGCTGAGAGGCTTTCGTTTAAGCGAGGAGCGAAAAAAAACAAAATGGAAAAACAAGCACGAGCTAAAGGCCATCTGTGGAGTTGTGGCAGATTTCTTTTTCCTATTGACGTGAACTTCAGCTGGTAGGCAGTAAAATAGGAGCAACCAGCACCCCCATGCTGGCATATCACGGTGTTGGGGAAAAAGCCATAAAACGATATGTGATATCACAGAAACATAGATGTGGACATCAACAGGCGGTGTCTGTTTTCCACGTTTACTGCAAACAATCACTCCTAGCTGCACAGACTGTTATTTTATTTGTAAAAATAATAATCATATGGGTAATCATAAGTGATATTTTGGGTCGCCTTACAATTCCTGGACTGTGCCAGTGCTCTCAGTTGCCAAGGTAAATCAATTCAATTCTGACACCGTAGTAAACTCACCGCCTTTCATAGTCACTCTGATCGATGTGGAATAGTCAAGCAAGCAAAGCTTAACGCGACACAGTGGTAAGGACAGCGCTTGTGGAGATGCGGCCGGGACTTAAATCTCTATCTAAATGAGGGTCCAGTGACACAATCACCGAGGTTGATGGACAGATAAGAAGAGACACTAATCTCCTGTTTACATTAGTTGTAATTGTACACTAGATGTTTGGTCCAAGGGAGGGGTATTTAGCTGCCCATTGTCTTGGTGATTGACTTTTTTTTTTTTTTTTTTTTTTTTTAGAGGTTCTCTACCTTTTGCACTTTCAGAATCATGAAGTAACTGTTGTCTAATTTGAAGATACTTTGGCTCAATGTTTTTATCTGATTTAAAACACTGGCTTTCAAAGCTTTCAAAAACTAAGTCAGGGAGGTCCATGTTCACTCCTCACTAGACTGTAGTCACAGGGTTGTGCCTTACATCTCATAACAGGAACGGCACTAATAAATATGAACGTAGAGCCGTTTACATTGTTCGCTGTCGGTGCCTGTTGGTCCTCTTTTTCACACTTCTCAGTAAAAAGAAAAATTGGGGTAATACAGCAAAGGATCACATGACAGTATCATGTTAGCGTTGTCTTTTAAAAAAAAGAAAGAAAGAAAGAAAGAAAGGCCGTGTGTGCAATAGGAAACAATGAATGTTGTGTTTGCAGAACTGTTGTGAATCGCACTACCTGGAAAAAAAAACAATGCGAGTGATCCAAACACAGCAGGGCGTTTGTGAACGAGCGACTCCCATTCAAGCTGAGATCAGTGTGTTCCTGTTCATGCGCTTGCAGGTTTACAATCAAACACAAGTGATGTTTACACCGTCAACAAATTGGACTGCTTTAAAAGAGGATGCTGAGACTTTCTGCTGGGCCACAAACTGCCCTTAACACCTCCACAGTTGTCGTCATAAATCCATGAGGCTGCCAATAGAGGATCTTTGATTCAAAACTTAAGTTCATGTGTTTCCATAACCAGTTTTTTTTAATTGCGATATTTAGGTTTTGCGCAATTGTAGGGGGTAACGGAAACGCAGCGACACGTAAAACAGTCAATAGTAAAACACTGAATGAGCTTTCAGCTCGGATGATGCTAATATGCTATTATTGAAAGGAAAGTCTTGGGGGGGGGAAAAAGTCAACAGAAATCTTTGGTGGAAAGTGGAAGTTGGACAGAGTCCAGGCTCTTCAGCCAGTCGCTATCTTGTCCCCATCACCATCGCAATCACGCATGTCCAGTTTGGCCACTGTCTCTCGTGATGTCTCACCTCAGTTACCTGACGAGACAAGTGTGGCGGGCCGTGCAGTCACATACATACCGACTGACACGGCCATTTTCGAGCCCGGTTCAGTAGAGTTCATCATTATTTGGTTTATCTGTTGTTACCTTTGTCTTTTATTTATGTTTTTTTTTTTTTTCCAAGTGTGCGAATGCTGCGACTTCAGGGCACACAGTGCAAAATGCAGGTTTTGCTGTGATTGGCTGAGAGTGCGGACAGGCAACCAAACACCAGGCCAAGTTAGCCTTTTTTTTTAACAGTCACATAAGGATTGGAATTAATTTTTTTTTGAAATTGCACTGTTACATGAAAGGGTAGAGTCAGTGGGAGAAAAGGGACATTTTTGTATTTGTTAATACAAAAATGTGGAGCACAACCACGTTTCTGTTCTTCCAACAGACAATTAAACATCTCTGGAGCCCTCGGAAGACCTGGGGTGGTCGCCGCTTGCAGACCTCTTCAAGTCTCACAACAGAAAGTCGTGCTCTTCTAATCCGTGACCCACTCACGGGCGCGCCTTTGGCTTTCGCTGTGCTTTTCAGCCGTCTTGGTGTGGACAAACGTTAAGCGATCGAGGCTTCGTCCGTCGCCGGCGAGCACGTGGAAATCCATACGTTCAAACTGCAGCTCCTTTCTCCTTTGGGAACACACTTAACATGGAAATGGATTCCGCAGTATGTCCTGGAGAATGCAGCTCCAGCAGGCACATAGTGGCCGGATTGTTTAACTGAGTGGAATCACAATTTGAGCGCACGTCATGAATGAACAACAGCGACACTATGGAGGAGCTCAGGGAGGAATGGCAGCAGCATGGACACCAGTCCAGGCTTCTTGGGAGTGCTGGGTAGAGACTTTAGAGGGGATGAGTCAATCCCAGTACAGGTGAAATTGAGAGGAGATTGCGGAGGAGGAGGAGGAGGAGGAGGAGGAGGAGGCATCATTGAACGTTGAGGTCGTGATGGTGGCTGCAGATATGGAGCTGTGGGTGGAATGCAGGAGGGCGAGTGGGTCACGCTGCTCCAGCGGTGGAATGTCAGACTTTCACCGTGCGTGGGTCCCTTTTTTCTCTTCAATGACCCAATTGTCTTTCATCCCAGGGCGAGAGGCGAGTGGAGAGTGAGTGGCGGTGGGGAGGGGCCGCGGCCACGGCCACGGCCACTCGCAAGGCTTGCACAAAGTTCAACGTTAACTCTGTCAAAGTTTGTGTTGTAGTACTCGAGGTTGGTCTTGGTCTCAACGCTACTCTGTATGCGTCTCGGCCTCGACTCTGAGGCATTTTTTACTCTGTCTTGTCTCGGTCTTGGACTGGATGTTGCTGTTCAATTTAGAAGCAAACTTGAATTTAAAAAAGATACTGGTCATTTTGTTCAGTTTTTTGTTGTTATTTTTCTTTGATATTTACAGTCTCGGTCTCGTCTTGGTCTCGAACCCCAAATGTCTTGGTCTTGTCTCGATCTCGATACTCTCTAGTCTTGATAATGTCTTGGTCTCGGCTGGTGGGGTCTTGACTACAGCACTAGTCTAAAGTCACCACGGACCCTTCACGTCCCCAACCTGAGAGTCACTCGCCCGTTTAGCCGCCACGTTGTTTACCGCCGGTCGCCATGGAGGCTGCCGACATGGCAATAGGCGCTCAGGTGCGGGCCACAGGTGCTCCCACACCACCACCCACCCACCCATTACCGCAGCAACGCCTGGGAAGGAGAGTGAGAGAGAGAGAGAGAGAGCAGGGTGGATGGGAAGTTTCCTTCTTGTATGATTGGCGACTGGCCTTTCATTGGCTGGAGTGACAGAAAACAAATCAGTTAATCTGCAAACCTGTTTGCCTCGGCCACTAGGGCCGCGTGCCATTCACAATCTTTAGACCATCTTGTACCTTGGTTTCGACATTGGTTCCAGAATGAAACTTTTCCTGATACCAGATACCACCAAAAATTGCCATTGCCATTACAGCACAAAACTTTTATTATCCTGTTCACTGCCGATTCGAATCAGGATTTCCTCCAACTCAAGTTTGTCGTATTCTTGGCCCCACAATATTATTAGTTGAGAAGAAAAAAATCAAAGAAAAAAAGTATTTCAGAACATTAAATATGTGACCTTTTTTTCGAGACAGCTCTTGTACTGACATGACGTGATAACCGTAGAAGGTAAGCGTTTTTGGCGCCCAGCAGGTGTTTTAAAGGAAGGTCAGATTTAATTATCGGACCATTCCAGTGAATAGGGAGGAAGAGGAGGAGGAGGAAGACCAAGAGGACATGGTGGTGGAGGAGGGGTGGCTGTGATTTTGTTGGCGTCCTGTAAAGATGCCTCGGGACTGTTTTCGTCGTTGGGTGGCGTTCTGTGGACAGGCGCTTTCGCCGACGCTGCGGACGGTGACGAAGCAGAAAGCAGTTTTGGTGAATTCCTGGAGTGAAACACCTCAGTGCCGGTGGGAGTCAGCTGATCGGGGAACGCCTGGAATTCTCAGCAGAAACCAATCTTTGTGTGTGTCAGTGTGTGTGTCAGTGTGTGTGGCTGTGGCCTGCCGTGCCCCCGCTGTAGTATTTTACAGACTACTATAACTGCTCTGTAAATATGTCTTTTTACTGCCACTTCAGCCTTTACGGCCTCAATGTATGTGGCAACGACGCCACAATGTGGCGGCCAAACATACTGTAGATGCATCACATTGCATCTGTTCATCTGAGCATCGTTGATGCCAAAATAGAATTGTTCGGATATCAGATCTCAAAAATACAAGACTTGTTGCGCGAGGTAACAGATCAGAGCCAAATGTTTCAAGCAGTTTTTTTGGCTGGTTTTGCGCAAATTTCCCCCCGAGGGCTCGGACTCATGTTTAAGTCCAATTTTCGCTCCGGGAGAAAACGCAAATACACACGTGCAAATGTATCTGTTAGCTTCAGTTTTATATTAAGCAGTTGTTTTTTTTATTTTCAGACTGTTTTTAAAATGCAAAATGCGAATGCAAAGCTGAGGTTAAGTTGTCAGCCACTGATTAATAAATGCCCACTCAGATAGTAGATTGACACTTTTTTTTTATTGCCCCAGCATGTGCTATAGCAAAATTTAATTTCCTGTAAAGCAGTGGTCCCCAACCTTTTTAGCACCACGGCCCGATTTAATGTGAGACAATATTTTCACGGACCGTCATGAACGCGCGATCATTGACGGGGGGGGTTGGAAGAGAAGGAGATGGCGATCGACACTCGTGTTGCTCGCTAGCTCGCTAGCTTGTGGGTTTCATCTCGCGGTAACGTATCAGACGACCGAGACGAGCGCCTTTGCATGCGTCAAGAGTTGAGCGTTAGATGGACTTAACGGAGAGAATCCGTTTTTTTTTGTTTGTTTTTTTTTTCAAAATAAAATTATTCCGCGGCCCGATACCAAATGACCCACGGACCGGCACCGGTCCGCAGCCCGGTGGTTGGGGACCACGACTGTAAAGGATTAATAAAGTACATCTAATCTAAGCAAATATGTGAGTAGATACAAAACCCATTCACGTCATGTGAGCTGGCGTGCAAACATATGGCTGCACTGTGCAGCTCGCATGTAGAACAATAAGTGCGTCTGTCTAGCCTTGTTTGTCGCTGTGGTTATGAGGCCTTGAATTCAGTCTCTCCCATCTGTATGGTAACGCGACACCTTCCGCACAAGCTAGCTGGCTACACGGAGCCTCTGATTCTGGCAGCCCGAGACACACACACACACACACACACACACACATGCACATGCACGCGCACACACACACACTGTCTCACACGCTCCACTGGATGGAAGGAGAGAGACGGAGTAGGAATCTTGAGTCCGGGTGAATCAGGTTTGACTGGTTCTTGGAATTGGAGTGAGCGTGTTTGTCTGCACGCATGCACGTACACACACACACACACACACACACACACACACACACACACACACACACACACACACACACATAACTCATTCTTTCCTATTTTGGGGATTAATGGAGGAAGTTGCTCCTGGAGCACATCTTGAGGATTCCTCGATTTCACTCTCCAATAAGATGGCCGGGACTTTCTTGTCGTCCCGTTGCGAAGCCTCGGCCCGTCTTGCGTCGTCACTACTCGCTGGAAACGTTTGCATTCTCTTATCATGTGTTAAGTGAATGCGATGACAGAAGGGCGTGTCGTTTAGCTTGCGGGGCAAAAAAAAGACAATTTGTTGTTTGTCCAATTCAACTCGACTCGCAACCGCTTGCCAGCGCGAGGAGCTTCAAGGCAACCGAGGTGACCGGAGTGTTTCACCTCAAACACGCAGGGAAACGTTTTGGAGTCCCGCAAAAATATGCTGAAATATTTTATCAACTGGATAAATGCACAGGATGCAGAATAGAATAAGTGTAGCACGCAGCACTTTGACCAGCCTGTTGACAGTGATGATATCAGTGCTGAATCACAATTTCAGGAAAGAGAATTGAAAAGGACTTTAAGCCATAAACGTTTGTGGGCCCTTTTAAATGAGAAGATAAACTGCTCATTGACTGGCCCCCAGTGTTGTGTGTATAAGCAGTGAGGTCATTGTTTGACTGCGAGTTGATAAGAGTGAGAAAACCACGGTCGAAACTTTCCTCAGTTGGTTGAAGATTGACTCCCAGATGAGCCGAGGATTTGAAGTTTTGACCGTACGCTAAACGGATTGATTTTAAAGTTTGATTTTTATTATTTTGGTTTTACTATAGAAAGTAAAGTTTATTAAAGCCTTGCGCTCTCATGTTTGCCACGTTTTCCTGTGCGACCGATCGATGTCCTACACAAGTATTCCGACATCACGGATCGTGTTTGGTGTCGTTGAACTCTCCTCGGTGTTACTGAACTTCAGGCTGGCTGGAGCAGCGGCGCGCACGCTTGTCGGAAACAAAACTTTGATGTTGGTGCTGGGTTGACTGGGTCTTTGTAGAACAAACAAGATACCGTAAGGTAAAATGGGAAAAAGGGCTCCAGTACCAGTAGTTTTTCAGACATATCGATACAGAGGTATATCGCAAAAGTCTTCATGTAAACACTTTTTCAAATTTACACGTCAGCGGACGTGACGTGCGGGGTCACGCGACCAGTTCACTGCAAGTGAGAATGGCGCCTTATGTTTGGATGGAAGAGGAATCAAACAGAAAAATATCACAACCATTCTTGACAGCAAACAACATTGAAATGCAGATTTATGTTAGGAATACTAAAGGGAAATGACGCCATGAGATTTCACACCATTCACTGGAAACACCTGAAAATAGCAATTGTACTTTGTCGAAATTTTCGACACATCGCTTTTATTTTGCAAAAAAAAACTGTAATGGAAATGCAACTAGAGTTGCCTCCCAGCTATATCCATTGATATAGAAGAGTGAGGACCACTTGTACCTGCACTGACCAAATGGTTGCTCTCACCGGCTGCGTAACCTGAAACCAGAAGGGTTATGAAAACTCTGCAGCACAAAGGTCATTGGCAGAGTCGTTGCCTTTGATGCTCCATTGTGTTACCTCCACAGATAACAAAACACAACTGACCTGCACTATATGTAATATAGATTTTTTGTGTGTGTGTGTGTAAAAAAAAAAAGAAAAAAGAGAGATTAGACATTAAGGTTAAAGGATTATTTCGAGTTCGATAGTCATGATTCAGGATAACAATAATATCTTTAAATCGTTGTTTGCCTGGGAAAACCATCGGAAGCTGTCACCGTCGGAGATGGTGCACAGCATGGACTTGGTTCAACATTTGTCTCAACACTTACTCAGTCTGGAGCTGCAATAAAATGAACCTGCTTAAACGGAAGAAATTATCGCATGCCATGTTATTCCAGTCATAATTATGTAGCAATTCCAGTCGTGATAATATCTCAATAATATGATTTTCATTTGATATTAGTGTGCTTATATTTTACTAATTTTTATTTTAGAAAAAACCCCAATAATTTAATATTGTCATCACCATAATTAATATTGTTATTAATTCTGAGCCAATCCCTGCACTCCACCCTCCCTCTTCCTCCGCCCCTCCTCCTCCTCCTCTGCAGCAGCAGCAGCAGCGGATGGAGGCTGACTAGTTTCTGTGTCAGGATGGTACCAGGCCACATCGCCGCCCTTCTCTTGCCGTCTCCTTTGTTTGTTGTCTGTCGTTCTTCCCCGTCACTCCTCCTTCTGGGTGAGGCCTCTCCTGATGTCAGCCTTGTTGACCCAAACCTCACCCCTGCCCTTTTCTGTCTTCCGACAAAATTTCTGGACAGTCTCTCCACCTAATTGCCATGCAAACCTTTAAACGGCAGTCTAACAGTGGCCCGCTGTGCTGGGAATCACGTCTTGTTAAACCATTTAATGGTAATGAAAGCAAGTTTTGCCAGGTGATATCATGCATTTTCTCCCCAAAAGTTTTTGGAAACGTTGATTTCTCACAGGTAGATGGGAGAAATCACTGTTGTGAAAACACTTGCAAAAAAAAAAAAAAAAAAACGCATTCCAGGTTCTACCAGTCCTGGTTTCCCGGTCTGTACAGCCCAGCTTCTCAGAACCAAAGAAATTTAACCGGAATGTATAAAGATCCTCTATATGTAACTAGCCTTATGCCACAAGCTTACGTTCAACAATGCAAATAGCATGCAAAAAAATAAAATGTGCCGTTGTGAAGTTTACTTATACACAGATGCAGGTTTGATATGTTTTTGGAAAAGTCACTCTTTCAGAACTACAATTATTGTTATTTTTATCTTTTTATGAGATGGTATTTTTATTTTCAATTATTTACAACATACATTTTCCCACCTCAAAACAACACAGAACCCTGGCCAATCAGAATCGTAAACTTAACAGGCTACTGACATAACTTCAGCAACCTGCGACATATCTTGAAAAGGACTTTTCAGCCTGAAGATAACACATGCGATTGCAATAATCCCTTCAAAGCCCGTAGGAAACCTAGAGAAATACCCGCACGACCAATACCTACTAATCCCATGTTTATTTTTCAGTCATGCGAGTCCGTGCCTACAGCGGCAGTACGAAAAAGTCCTAAGGCTGTTGCTGCATGTGGGCCGGCCTCATTATTTACCCCCATCTCATCCCTTCCCTCTTCTCACGCTTTAATGATAAAACCTTGAGCCATGGGATTTTTGACGGCCATTCTTTCCATTGTCCGCTCCCTGCAGAGAGGCCGTGCGCTGTGCACAGTTTGCCTTATTTAATTATTATGCGGTTGACAATGCATATGCTGTGTGCGAAAGCGTTCACCTATTTGCTGCGACATGAAGTGTGTGCGTGTTTGCGTTTTGCAAAAGCCGCCGAACAACGGAAAGCTTCATCATTGTTTGTGTCGAGAACAGCAAATACGCGCTGGGCGTGGCAGAGAATTGGAAGTGAAAAATGCAGCAAATATTGAATCACAGCCCATATTTATATATATATATATATATATTTGTCAGAATATAACCCAAAAGATGATTTGCAGTATTTTTTAAGTATTTTTTTTTTCAGCCTTTCAAATACCGCAGCGCTCTCAAAGCTCCGCAGCACAAAGTTAAGAACGGTGAGGTCCTAATGGCGACAACAACTTTGCATTACTCACTGTGTCGCGTGAGGATGGTTTATGACTCTCGTGATCACAGAGGGTGTGTCGTCGTATCATTGCTCAAGATAAAACTTTTTCCGTTTAATTTATGGTCTTGAGTGGTTTTATCTTGCTGAGCACTGACGTGGACAGAGGGACAAATCCGGCAGACTGACTCACTCTTGTCTCCCTGCCAGAACACGTATCAGCATTAAAATCGTAGAATGCAGCACAATTATAATCTATTCTATACGTTCAAAAGTAGTTCAAGAATCTTCTGTCTCTTGTCTGTGGTCCTGACACCCATCCTGCAATAAGCCTCCTTGAAAATGAGGGGGAAGATTTACAGCTCAGTCACAACAGGAATGAATGGACCACACCAGATGGTGTTCACTTTCAAAATAAAACTTTCCTCCATAAATACTCAATAACATTTCTTCATTCATCTTCCAAGATGACAGAGTTCCCAGTGTCATCTAATTTAAAATACGCCTTGCTTTTTTTTTCTCTCTTTTTGAACAGCGTTTTGCAGTATTTATATAGTAAAATTTAGCTGATGTCTCAATAAAGTTATAATTGTAATTTTGACATCAGCGATCAGTGAAAAATCGAATAAGCTTATTTAGTCTTCACTGAATAACTCATGTGTCTGACTCAAAGTCAGACCTTAATTGGAAGTGTTTTGGTGTAATTGTGGCTAAAGATGGTTGATCCGGTGGCGCCGGGTCACTTCCGACATGGGATGGCTCGTCTAAGAGGGAGGCGGGCAGGTTAATGGGGGGTATAACCTTGCCTCCGGCGGTGTTGAATTGCTACATGTGCTCATGCGCGGCTCTGAAACCATCCAGCTTATAAATATTTCACTTGACTGATGGGAACTTCACAGCCTGACAGCTCTGACTTCAGGAATCTATTATGTGCTGGACAAAGGGCTGGCAGATATTTAACTTGTGTTACCCTGAGTACTGAAGCGTTTGCATTATTGTCATTTTTTGCGTCATGATGGAGATATAAACTAGTTTCTCTTTTTGTATGAATCCAAATGGCACTTTTGCTTCTTTTCCTACCGTTATAGGAGTTCCCTCTTCATGTATTTGTTTTCGAGCTGGGTGCGGCATCACCGGGTCACTTGGGTGGCTGTTTCTATTGGGCAAGGGCAGAGGAGCAAATGTTTGATAAATGATCACACTTGACCCTCACCGCCTTGTAAAGTGTCTGATTTGTGGCCCATTGAGTTACATCTGCACCCGGCGTTGTGTTGTTTAAGTCTGAAACTGCCTGCTGGGGAAAAGCAGGAGGAGAGATGACCGCGTTCACTCAGTGGATGCTCAACATTAAAACAATGTTGCCAGTTTGCGCTCTTGTTATGATCAGATTACAGCCATCCTAGAGACGTGCTTCTTACCGTTTCATTTCCACACGCGGGTCTCTTGTCCTGTGTTACTCTGTGTGTACTTTTCCTTTTTAACTCCGAGTTGTTTCAACCACCTCATAGTGGACTGTGGACCATGTATGTGGCCTGGGACATGGTTGAAAATCAGTAACTGATGAGTAAAAATCATTATAACAGCCCGTCACTTGGGTGTTTGTTTGGCATTGGCTGTGGAATGACATGGAACGGTGACTGGAACCTTGGCTCTTGCCCACCACACCACACCCCACCCCACCTCAGCTCACGTCACCCCACCGCACCTCCCAGTGATCAAAAGTTGAGGTTGATATGGAATTTGAGAGCAACCTTTAAATGCAAAGTGTGGTGATGAAGCTGATTGAAAGATCTGGCAAATGGAAGAGCAGCAGCAGCAGGAACCTAATGACTGCATTTAAAATCCTCATCGCTTCTCCCTTTACTTCCTCGGTTACTCACTCACTTTGCTTACTTGTTGTTTTTCCTCAGACACTGAGGGAGAGGAGGGCTCCCAGTGAACAGACAAAACCACAAACGGCCAAAAGCACAACAGAGACGAAGCTGAAAGGAGGAGGAGGATGACGACGACTCTCCAGCCAAGCTCTGCAGCTCTGTGGACTTAGACAAGGTGCGTGCATGTGTGCATGTGTGCATGTGTGCATGTGTGCATGTGTGCATTGCGGTGGCTTCAGCAGCAGAGGAGTGACTGGCCATCAGGTTATTCACCCTGCCGGATCTCAAACGCATCCCCCGTGCCCCTCGAGTCACACATGGAAAACACAGCCGCGTGTTTCACTGGCAAAAAATATATATTTTGTTTTTGTCTTTCCTCTTATTTAGAATTTAGGCTAAAATTTGAGCCGTCAGTCGTCACTGTTAGCATTGAGTCGCGTCTGTTTGCTGTCAAATCGGCTCATACAGGAAAAAGATTTTTTTTCTAATTTGAAAACAGTTTTTTTTATACTCAACATACATAGAAACTTGGAAGTACTTTTATTTGAACTTTTCACTGCCACTTGAACCAGACAGCTGTAGCTCCTCTAGCCATCCAACAGGTGCGAGCGTGCGCAGTTACTTCCAGTGCAATTTCTGAACTCGCAATCCTCAGATACAGCTGTGTGGAAGGATCTACGCTGCCTGCATCCAGTCGCCTTCTGCTTATCTTCTTCTTCCTTCTTGCTCCCCGAGAAGACGATGAAGAAGAGAGAAGAATCGTCGTCGCTTTTTTTTGGTCACAAATCAAAGAAATCTGGCTGCTTGTGGAATCCATGCAGTTCTATGACCGATTGAAAACGATTATTCGAGGGTGTCAACATGGACGAGTAAAATCCCCTGAACTGAAATCTTTCACTCTTGTCACACAGAGAGCCACCAATACAATACAATACAATACAATACAATTACCTATTGTTGTCAAAATGAGTCAAAGACTGGACGCTTAAAGCCACCAGATATGTCAATCACAGCCCCAACACCATTATTGTGTGCATATCTAATGTCGTCGCAGCCCAGTCTTTATCATGTCTCCCTAACAAGCTCGTACAACAAGACACGTTCGTCCATTGTGCGCGTGCAGATGCGACGGAGGAAACTGTGTTTTCCATAACATCCTCTGCAATGCACAGCGATGATGGTTGCAACCGGCCCACCTCGTTCACCCTGTTGCCACGCACCAGTCCAGCGAGTGAGACGCACCGCAACTGAGTGTCGTCTCTGGAGTCCCCAGGACTCGAAGCAGCTACGTGGAAGTGTTCTCCGCCCTTTGCAACGTTGTAAACCTGGTGATTTTAATCCCCACAGCCCAGCCGTCATTCTGACTGCTTGTTTTTATACCAGTATACCATAAAAAGACAGTTTTTTTTTTATTGCCGCTTGTGAGAAATAAAATTGTTTTGCAGAGGCAGCTGACATGGGGACAAGGAGATAAAGAGTCAGGGTGAAATGTACACGCTGCTCATCCAAGAGAAGTCGAGAGCCTGTAGGAATGGGGGACCAGGAAGGTTTTAAGGCTCAAGCTGCCCATCGAGGGGAAATCCAAAGGGAGACAATAAGAGGCGGGGATCGGGAAGAGCAGGAAGCACTTTGGGTTGTGAAAGGCGGCGTGTGTTTGGGCTGAGCTCTCTCTCCACTGTGGACACACAGGGAGTGTCATTGAATCAGACGAAATAGTGACGGCTCCACTCAGTGAGAAAAATAGGTCATGTTTACTCAGTTCTTTGTAGTTACTCAAACCTCCCACAGTGCAAAGACATGCAGGAAAGATAGACAGGTGGATAGATAGATAGATAGATAGATAGATAGATAGATAGATAACTAGATGGATAGGTGGATGGATAGATAGATAGATAGATAGGTGGATAGATAGATAGATAGATAGATAGACAGGTGGATAGATAGATAGATAGACAGACAGGTGGATAAATAGATAGATAGATAGATAGATAGATAGACAGGTGGATAAATAGATAGATAGATAGATAGATAGACAGGTGGATAGACAGGTGGATAGATACTGTCAAATATGGACATTTTATTGTTGCAACACTTCACATACAATGGTGTAAAACATTTTTGGACGCTTTTTATGATGATTTGTCACTATACTCAGAATCAGTCCTGACAGGAAGCAGTTTATTTAAAGTGGTCACAGACATTTACCCACATGCTGCACGAGCACTGTTCCGTCCAGCTCAGAAGTGGATGTTTCAGCAACACATCCAGTGAACAAGAACTACATCAAAAACACAAAACATAATCTGGTAAAAACACGTCTGCGAGCATCATGATGGCAACAAGGGCGCAAAAATGTGTAAAAATGGTTGCAACGTCAACCCATAATGTCATCTTGCCAAAATGTGTTACAACACTGTGGATGGGTGTGAGTGCAAGTGCACGTTTGTCTCTGCACGTCAGCCAAGTGTCGAACTGCGAACTTGTCGAAGGTGTGATCTGCCTTCACCTCACGACTGCCATGGCTTTCAAAACCTCCCAAATAAGAACTTGTGTTGAGATACCAAACCTTAAAACCCTCGACCTGCGCAAAATGACAGTGACGGACATGAAACTACCTGTCGCTGCACATTATGAACATTTAAACTAATAACTAAGGGATGCACCGATACCGATACCAGCACCGGGTATCGGTACTGATACCGGGGTTGAGTACTCAACAACACCGCCACACAGATACCAGTTGTATATTGTATCGATTATTAGTGACCATTAGTGATGAGGAAATACTGTATAATTGCTTTATGAAAAAATACTCCCTAAATTTAGCTTTGAGGCTTTCAGGGCGTCTCATTGGTTCATCACCCAGTGCCCCTCTGTATTTCGCACACTGATGTTTACCATTTCGATCAGCACGGAGCGACATAAACAATGACTTCTACGTCGACCCGTGTGCCCGTGTGATGCACGTCACCTGATGGATCATTTAATATCCCTGCTGCACCGTCAAACGTCTTACTTTCCATCTTGTGAGAAATCACATGTTGTTGTCTACCCATTCTGGGGTGACCTCACTTCTTCCTTTTCCAAGAAACGGGAAGAAACACCCTGTTACTGAAAGGAGAAGACAGTGGTCTGCCACAGGGTAAACGGCGGTGACTTTTTGACTGGCAAGCTGACCCATTGACGAGGAACATAAAACCAGGACCTGGAAGCAAAATCTTCCACGGTGTGAAAATGTACGGAAGGTGCCGAACGACTCAAGCGTGGTTGTGAAAGTGCGAGTCACACGGTTATTCACGAAGTGAAAATGGCTGTGCAGAAAAAAAAGCACAAGAATAGATTTGTTTTTGTTTTTTTGTTTTTTTTTACTGTAGTCTCCTTGTTCTGAAAGTCTAGTTTTAACAAGGTCAACCATGCCCATTATTACCATTAAAAACCAAAGTAAGTTGCTTTGCTGGGCCCTGGCTGGTGTGCAAGTCACGATTTCAAAGAAACAAAAGCAGAAGCGGGAGGACGAGGAGGGCAACTTTAGATTAGATTCAATATTAGATTCAACCTTATTTTAAATAAAATACGGAGCAACGAAATTCAGTTAGGTATCCAACCAGAGCGCTTAGCGGTGAGTTAAATCCGACAAGAAAAAACAAAGACGTGACCTAGCGAGTGGAGACACGGACGAAGAGACGGGCGCCAACCTCTCACCCTTTTCTCTGTGGGTGTGCCTGGTCACCGGTTCTACTCACGCAATGCATGATGCAGCATGATTACCCAGCGGGGAGCAGAAAGAAGCTGACTCTTTAGGTTTTAGCCTGCGTGGTAAATAATATCTAATCCCTTCCTCCGTCTAATCCGCGCGGGATCCCTGAATCTGCAGGACGGTGGTCCGCAGAGGTGTCGTAAACTAGATTACACCGCCTGCGCAATTATCCGGTCTTCTCCAAATCATCTACACATGCAGCGCGTGGCGCCGCGTTCCATAGGATCGACTTGTCATGCCGGCCTTGATTGCAGTTCATCCATCAGTACTTTTACATAAACGAATTGCGCTCAGTATGGTTTCAGAAAGAACGATTGAAAATATGCTCTTTCTTCCCCCCATCAACCACGCAACAGTGGCTTGGGTCAAACACGAAACATTTAGTTTTTGTATAGTTTTTGTATAGTTTTGAGCTGCTGTGCTAATTGCCTGACCTAAACCCTGTAACAGCCTGTGGGTGACAAAAAAAATGTGATTCTTGTTTTTGTTTTTTTCCCTCCTAATCTTTATTTGAAATCTCGTGCGGTATCAAAGCACGTTGTAAAACGCATCATCGCGCCACAGAGAGGTGACTCTCGGGTCAGTCGGCGTTCCTCCTCCTCCCCCCCCAAAAAACAAAACAAAAAAACAAACGTGTTGCGTGACGTGTCCCACGTGAGGCACCTGAGAAGGCTGTCGTGAGCTGGCGCGGTCCCAGTCAGCCGTGACCTTTGAACTCGGAAGGCGGAGAGCAATTCTGTGAGACACACGCACCTCAGATGGAGCCATGCAGTAAAAATCAACAGGTGCAGCCACTTCTGGGTCCGAGCTGCCTTCAGGCACTTCCGCTGCTTTTATTCAGCTCTCTGCTGCCACCTGCTGAAATTAATTGTGTCCCGCAACGCCACTGGTGATGCACATTAGTGATGGGGAATTGGGAGCAGTTCGTTCGCAAACGACCCATCACTCGTTGCATATTCCCCGTCTGACCCGCGTGTCTCCGCCTGACCCCGACCCTCCAGGACTTGGTGGACTGGAGGAAGCCCCTGGCCTGGCAGGTGGGACACCTCGGAGAGAAGTACGACGCCTGGGTCCACCAGCCGGTCGACAGACCCATCAGACTGTTTGGGAACCCCCTCATGGAGGCCGGCACCAAGACCTCCTGGTTAGACACGACACCTCTTCAAAACCTCAGTCTCTGGGTTTACAAAGGGTTACATCACATCTCAAACTGCATGAAACTGTTATTCCATCAGACTTCATCCTCCACGTTCTCAGCACTAGATGTCACATAAAGGTTGCAATGATGTTCCTTCAATCACATTTTCACCATCACTTTTTTCTAATCATGAGCACCATCGGCTCTTTGTGCTGGTTCCAGCTCCTCTAAAAAAAAAAAAAATACACTGCATCGCTCTGACATGTGGAAACCTTCTCGCTCTGGGATGAAGTGATGCATCCTGTCGAACCCCCGACTGCCTCAAGTCTCACTGGATTCACTGGATTCTCACTGGATTCCTCGGTCTTGGCGGTAATGAACTGTGTTGCTGCGTCTCCTCCCGCAGGTACTGGGTCCCAATCGTGTGGCTTCCCGTTGTGTTTTATTTAAGTTGGTACTGCTACACCACACTGGCACAGGGGACCTCCAGGATAGCTATAAGTTCAGGTAACACACACACACACACACACACATTCATACGTTGCCTTGACTAAATGTTAGTTATAATTATGGCTTTCAAACGATTAATTATTAACGATTAATCGCGATTAAACTCTGAATTTCCAAAGTTAACATAGTTAAATTCTGTTATTATCTTTCCTTTTTATGTCCATGTTTATGTAATGTAATTCTAAAAAGAATGTCTCAATTGGGAAACAAATGACCACAAAGGGGGGGGGGGGTGAAGTGTGGTTGCTTCCTGTCTGTATGTGTTGAAACGGCTTGAGGACCTTACTATGGGTGAATGGAAGCGGCAAAAAGGCTTGCGATTAAAATGCCATTAAAACAAATCCAGCGAGTTATGCCTTGTATTTAATCACATCGCATTTGATGCATTAATGCCGACGGCCCTGGTTATGAGAGTTGCGCAGGCTAGCCAAAAGGGTCGGTTCACACAGTAACACAAAGACAAGCATGTGCGCATGCACACGAAAATAATACCCACCCACACAAGTGAGCTTTGCTTTCATGTTCATGAAAATACCTGCACGTCCACCCACCCCCGACCTCATATCTCCACATTCCCACCTCGTCAGTCATCCTTCGAAGGTCAAGTGTGTAATATTTGAAGATGTCTAAGAACAAACAGTGACATCAAGTGGTTACAGGAGGAACAACAGCCTCTTTTTTTCTCTTTTTGCACGATCAGGACGCTGAAAAAAGCCAGATTTTACACACTGGACCTTTAAATGTCCACAGTTGTCTGCGATTGTCACCATCTGTGTGTGTGTGTGTGTGTGTGTGTGTGTGTGTGTGTCCTCAGACTTCTCCATCCCGATCCACAAGTACATGTTCCCGCCGCTCTTTCTGCTGGGCTGGTTCTTGTGGTCGTTTATCGAATACTGCATCCATCGCTTTGTCTTCCACATGAAGCCCCCCGCCCACAACTACTACCTCATCATGCTTCACTTCCTCCTGCACGGGCAGCACCACAAGGTAACACGCAGACAGATGCACCGACACCGCGTGACCCCCGGCCCCTCCGCCGGTTCCCCTGGTGCGGTGAAACCAACGAGCCGTCTCTCCGCAGTCTCCGTTTGACGGCTCCCGCCTGGTCTTCCCGCCCGGCCTGGCCTCCCTGGTGGTGGGGAGTTTCTACGTGCTCCTCCGCCACACGCTGCCGGAGATCCTGGGGCTGAGCGTGTTTGTTGGCGGACTGTGCGGCTACGTGGTCTACGACATGATCCACTACTACCTGCACTACGGCTCCCCGAAGAGAGGGTCGTACATGTACAGCCTGAAGGCCTACCACGTCAAACACCACTTCGAGCATCAGAGATCAGGTGAGCGGGGCGGAGATTGTTCCGTTCATTTTTTTTTAATCCCTCCCACAACTTCTCACTCAGTACCTTTACACACACACACACACACAGCTTAAAAGTGTGTAATATCTGGAGCTTTTGAGAAGAAACAGCGACATCAAGTGGTCACATTTTAGATCGCAGCGCCCTTTTACTTAGTTCCCTTCAGGACGCCGCACCTTCCCTCTCCTGAGCTTGCCGTTGAACTACGGTGGCCTGCGCACCAAAAAACCTGGATACCTCGTCCAACTTCTTCTTCGTTGGTTTATTTGAGAACGCGAGCGTTCACCTTAGATGCAAGACATCCGTCAGGCAGCTGGATTGTCCACACTGGGCTCCCTTAGAGATATGGCAGTGCAAGATGGCAGCTGACTGGGAGCAAGACCCTTGCTCTATGTATATTCCTACATATAAATAATGACCATTCTAACGGTAGGAAAACTCACTTTTAATTACTTTTATTGAACTGCAAGTATACACTTTTATTAATATATTTATGGGCAGTATATTAAGCTTTTACCAATATAAAAGTCAGAAATAAGGCCAAATTTTACGCACTGGACGTTTAATCAAGCTACGCTCAAAATTCCATTTAATCGGACTTCTGTCTGTGTGTTAGATTTGCTAACGGCAATGTGTACCCCTCCTCAACACTAGGGGCGTGTGCGTAATTTCAGTGTGTCGATATGGCCTCCGTTCTCCGACTAAGGTGTATTACATGAAGGCATTGTCTGGGTGTCTTACTTGGCGTTGGAGAACTCAAGTAACACACTTGCATGTACTTCACCTGTCCAGTTGTCGTCGGATTAAGCAAATACTTTGTTTTGTTTGTTTTTTTTTCACGTGTCATGTAAACCTACTGAATATCTTCTTTCCCCAGGTTTTGGAATCACTTCTACGTTCTGGGACTACCCCTTCAACACAGTGATCCCCGATGAGAAATTCTAACACACACTGAGGCTCTTCTGAAGGGCCACAGGACTTGCAGACCACCGTCGTCGCGACTAGCCCTCCTCATGCAGTAACCCTGAAGCCCCTCAACCAGCTTTCACACCCGGGGAGGAGAGTCACTCCCCCCCCACCTGGCCGCTGCACCTAATCCACGCGGACATAAGAAAAATGAAATTAAAAGGCCGCTTTCTGATTCCATTCATCGACTTCTCCTCGCTAGTCTGGATCCCAAACATCCTAACTGTGATCACGTCTGCGCTACCGCGAGGCCTCCCGGTGCCATTTGTACAACCGAACCGTCCGTACTCCTCAATCTCCTTCGCCCTACCAGCCAAATCTTCTCCCGATCGCCGTCACATCGTCACAATGCACAGCCGGAAGGGAGGCCGGGACCAGAAACCAGAGGGGCTTAGTTTAGCAGTTTGAGTGCCGACGCTCCATTTCACCCGTCGAAGCTCTACAAGTCCACCGCGGCTGTAGAATCCCGCCAGGCAGAATTAAAAATAACCGCTCAGAGACAGTCAGAGTGAGAGAGAGTACACAGGAAGTGACGGATGGAAAGTGGAAGTGGTAGAAGGCGGGCGGTGAGTGTTGAGGGAGTGTTGCTGTAGACTGAGAGTGAAAGAGCCCCGAACTGGTAACTGACTCAGGAAAAACAACTTTCTTTCTCCTTTTCCCCCCCGATAACAGGTTAGCATGCTAGTACACCAAGATTTTGCTGACCTCAGCAGGCAGTCCTTCCAACCCCCCCCCCCACCTTAACCCTCACAAAAAATATAAAATAAAAAAAAGAGAAATAAAAAAAATCCAATTTGACTTGATGGGTGTTACTGCAGAATGCTCTGTACTGTTAATCACGTGTAAAACTGCATTCTACTGATCCAAAACCCCTGTGGAGAATATATTTTTGCAGGTCTCTCGTCATATTTCCTGTTTTTTCTTGGCGTCACTATCAATGCGACAAAGATGTAGAAATTATTTTGTATTTTGTAAAATGCTTTGTACAAAAAAAAGAGAGATTGTCTAATTGCGTGAGTTTAAAGCCATCGGAGGAAAACTGGTGTTTTTATTGGGTAGAATTAAAAAAAAAAGAGAGATGCATTCACATGCAAAGAAGAATGATAGCGTTTGTTTAATGTGTGAGAAAGAGAGAGAGAGAGAGAGAGCTGAGGCATGAGGCTGGTCAGCCAGACTTCCTGCTAAGGGGAGCTCCGTGTCAAAAGTCACATGGTCAACGAGGTGACCAGAGTGGGTTTATTATTCCCCATTTTCCCCGGGATTAAAGCAAAAATGAAAGAGAAGAACGATGTCTTCAGATGGTATTTAGGATCTACTCCTTCATGCCTAATTCCTTCCATGTACGAGTCACTAATAAATTTGGAACTGGACACAACCCCCACCCAGGATGATGATGGACGGGCCATCTGACAGGACGGCAGGAAGTGGTGGTCATGACTTGCAGATCCTCAGACGGTCTCCTCTATTGACTGGCAGAACAAACTTACTTAGTTCGGTGCATTCACCTAAAGAGGGGAGCACAATGAAAACGTGCTTGCTCCGACAGCAAGCACACTGTTGTTGTTGTTTTTAACACATTTTTTCTAATTTAAAAGAAAAAAAAAACTTCTGCAAAAGAGTGGACTGATGCAGAAATATGATTCTGTGCTATGCAGTCGCTTGTTTTCTTCCAGCAATAAGAATAAAATCCTCAGAGTAACCTTTAAAAAAAAAAAAAAAAAAAAAAAGGGCTATTTGGTTTACCAGGATGTGCAGATGCACGACTTTGTCTGTCTGAGCAACTCTGCACATCCTGCAGCTGTTGGTGGATGATAGCAGAAAAGGTGTCATGGAGTTTTCGCTTTAGATGGAACCCAAAAATGTATTTTTTAAATGTTTGTAACAACTTCCAGTGATTTTGGCGGCTGCTTCAGAAAATAACAACTTCACCCGACGAAATGACCGACGTTTATTTATGCCTATTTATAAATTGAAAAAAAAGGTTAGCTTTGATTCTCACAATTGATTTTTTTTTTCTCGTGCGCAGTGTTGCGGCACAAAGTAATATCCCTGCAATCTGTTTACCATAATGTCTTCAAACTTTATGTTGAATGTCTAAATCCAAATGTCTTTGTAAATAAATGTCTGTATATTTCTGACACCACGTTGTGCTCTGCCTCTATTTTACACAAACATTTCCTGAAACAAAAAAACACTGATGAGCTAAAGATGCCGGATACTGCATTTAAATAAAGTTTTCAAGCCTTTCCGTGACCTCTTTCTCTCTGCATTTTAGTGTATGCTCCGACTCGCAGACACACTTTTAGGCAGGTGCTAATATGCTTATGGCACACCTGACCGTGCAAGGTTTGCCAAAAGCTTGCGTAGGGTTGATGATGGAAATGGATATGTTTATATATGCAAAATATGTCTGTGAAATTGAAGGAGCGTTACTTTAGTGCAGTGTTTTCGACCTTGTTCAGATGTACACACAGCTGATATCTTTCGAGGAATTAGAGGAGGAAAATAGGCTCACATTCCTTTTAAAACATAGTCACTCCACAATAGAATGTTATTTAATTATTTTTTTTAGACCAATTGTGTGAAATTGAGACACTGCTTTAGTGACACCAAGTGGTCGTCTAAAATATTAATCAAAGTAAAAGGAGTACTCCTACTCCTCTGAATGTAACTTTCAGCGTGTCACCTAGCCTAAAGGGCACTATCTAAATGCCATGCAAGTCTATGGGGTCAAAAGTCAACTTTGTCCTAGAGACATGGGGCCACTTGCAGGTTCATCGGGATCCCTCAAGACACAGTCACGTCAAATTATGGGCTTCTAGCCCCATGAGGAACCCCGAAAACCCTAACCCTAATTCCAGCAGTAACCCTAACCCTAACCCTAATTCCAGCCTTATCGCTAACCCTAATGCCATGCAAGTCTATGGGGTCAAAAGTCAACTTTGTCCTAGAGACATGGGACCACTTGCAGGTTCATCGGGATCCCTCAAGACACAGCCACGTCAAATTTGGGGCTTCTAGCGCCATGAAAAATGTTCTTCCTCCAAGGTGGGGCGTGACAGAGAAAGTTTGAGAACCACTGATCTAACAGCAGTTAGCTAATTGCTAAAAGGCTAGAACCGGCCATATGTCAAGCAGCCACAAGTATTTAAATCTAAGCTAAGCAAAGACCTTCAACCAACCATTCAACCGGTCCGTGCTGTTGCGACTATTAGCTATCATGTTGTTAGCACTTATGCTAATCACTGCAAATTGCTGCTGATTATCCCTTTTTATGCAGTCTGCACAAGTTAACGTTTTAAATCTGTGTATTTACACTTTTTCATAAACTATTTTAATGAATGATGTGTGATTTTCTGCAGTTTGGTCAATCTTGATAAATTTACGTCAATGGTCAAAGAATAAAATATTTTGTCAATTTATTTTATTTATTTTTTTCTAGGCCTTTTCCTAACATTATATTTGTTCCTTTCCTATTAAATTTGATCCATGTCGACCCTTTGCTGTAATCCGACTATCTCAACCCTGTGACTACTACTCGTGTACAACTGCACCACCTAAAGTTAGTGAAATATTAATTTACAAAATATTATAGATTTTTCACTATTTATTTACTACAAATAAAAATGGTATTAGTTTTGTTGTTTTTGTATTTTCCTGGTGTCTAGGTCATGTGCCTGAGACGGCTGTTTTGAACTGTACAACATTTGGCCTGGAGCATCTTTACACAAGTGTGGGAGACAGCACGAGAGAGAGAGAGAGAGAGTGAGTGAGTGGTGAGCGAGAGAGAGAGAGAGAGGGGGAGAGTTAGGGAGAGAGAGAGAGAGAGAGAGAGCGCACACACATGTTATTAACACAGTTAAAACCCAGTAGTAGAGGCGGGTGGAGCAGCAGGACCCTGGGCTGCAGCAGCAGCGGCAGCTGCTGCGGGCAGGCAGGAGGGAGGAGCCTGAATACAAAACCAAACAAGCCTTCCACACCCTGCAGTCCCAGGAAGTTCCTCCGCATTCTTGCTGTACATACACACTGACGCACACACACACACAGGCAGGCAGGAAGGTGTGAGCAGTATCACCGAGCAGGGTGAGTGAGCGCACAGATTGAAAAAGCTGTCCTTTCATGAAATCCACTTCATTTTGTGTCTTTACTTTCATCTTTTTTGTGCCTGTGTGTCTGTGTGTGTCTGTGCGCTTTTGTGTGTGTGTGTGTGTGTGTGTGTGTGTGTGTGTGTGTGTGTGTGTGTGTGTGTGTGCGCCTCTATGCAGGAGTTTGGAGGGGGTGTGGTGGGGCCTGCTGACGGCGGACAGAAACCCAGAGCTTCATCCCTTTCCGCCGAGACAGATGTTGTAAATCTCGACGACATCCCGCCTTTCACCGTACGTCGTCTCCTCTGCGGTCGCCGAGCGTCAGAGCGTTGCATAAGTAGGGGCAGTGCCGACCGCTGCTGCTGTCCAGCCCGCGCTGCAGCCGATCCTCCCTTCTGTTGCCACCCTGACGGTGGTGCAGCTCAACAAGACGGTGTCAGCGTTGTGGCTGTCAAGGAAAGGAAAGAAAAAAAAAACCCACAGCTTCCTCCTCGCAAAAAAAAACCGATAACGTAGCTGAACTACCAGCTCGAGGGCCTCATGCAGTTCACACGGTCATCGTGATGCTTAGTCTGACATGCTTAGTCTAAGAAGGGCAAAACCATTGCTGCTGATGCCATGACACAACTTTCCTGCGACTATACATGTTAACAATGGAGTTCTAACAGTTTCCTGGGCTGTGCCAGCGATGGGGAAAAGTGCTTCTGGTTGTTCGGTGAAGCTGGTGAACACAAAACAAAGTTTTTCACCTCTTCTCTCATTGCTTCTAAAATATGAATTTTGCTAAAAAAAAAAAAAAAGAAAAAAAAGGGAATGTTACTGAAAATAATCCTGTCCTGCCCAAGTCTTTGTCCAGACCTCTTTCTTCCTAAAAGTTGGCATTTTCTCGACAGGCTCTCGAAAAACAAAAGTGAGCGTCACTGCTAAGGTAACGCTGTAGAGCTGCAGGGGTCATCTTGGGTTAGTAATGACAACTTTCCTTCTCAGTCTCGCCATGAGCAAAGCAGGAGACTCGGGAGGTGGCGGCGATGGAGTGGACAAGGCTCCGGCTCTCACCAAGTTCAGTTCTGTATGCAGTGGACCGGGCTGGACTAAAGTCAGCTGCCCCTGCTGTGTGGAAGAGCGGGTGGAGCCGCTGGTTCTGGTGAAGCTCGGGGGGAAAGTCTGCCCCGACACCAAGAGGTGGCTCCTCAAACTGATAGGAAATCCTCAGAAAGATGGAGGTAATTTATTCAACATTTGTATTTACATGCATGTTGCTGCAAGGTTGAGTCACGCAGCTGAGGGAAGACAGGTAGGCTAACTAACCCAACCCAGGGCTCAAATAACAAGTAATGCAACTCTGAACACCAAAAACCGCCTGGATCTACAAGTATAAAAAGCCCAACTAAATTGTCGGCAGAAAAATAAATACTCACGTAAAGTTCAGACACCTGAAAAATCGACTTGAGGACAGTTACAAAGCATCAGTATTTCGCTACTTCCTACTTCTGCCTGGGTTGGAAACCGACCAATCCCGATGCCTCTCTGACTCACAACAGGTGCTGCATTACTGGCCCATCCGGGCGAGGACGCCACCGGTGACATCATCGTAGTGTCGGCCCCACGCTGCACCTTACTACGAGCCACCGAGGAGTTTGGCCTCTGTAAAATGTACAACAATGGCGACATGGAGGCCTTCTCTTACGTTGACAGAGACAACTTTAAAGACTCTGGTATGTTGTTTTTTTGTCTTTTTCCCCGCTTTCATTTGGCATGACATAAAAGATATAAATCCATTTCAAACCGAAGACAAAATGGACACGATTGATCTATTGAAGAGAGGAAGGGTTGGCCAGGGTAATGATGACGATCCCAACACACCTCATCACTGGGGTCCCAAACATAAACGTTTTTATTATGACATAAACATGCGCAGGATAACCGCCACTAAAATATGAAATGAGCGTGGATGAAATCAAATAAATGAAATTGCCAGAGTTACAACAGAGTGCATGTGTGAGAGTGGAACAAGGATGGATTTCAAGGATATCATCTAGGAAGGCTGGCGATCTTTCACGTGAATGATGTGGTTTCAGCTCTCGGTATACCCAATAGCAGACGGCTCCATGGAACTGGAATGCTTTCTCTGCCACTTGTCTCGTGAACGAGTACTTTCTACAATCAACTGGCAAATGAATTTCGAAGCATTGAGCTAAGAAAAATTCTGGGCCTCAGTCATAAAAGCTCTCAACTTGTTGACACAAAGAAGACAGTCACTCTGAGGCAGTTAGTCATAAGGCACCAAGTCCAAAAACCAAAGGTAGCAAGCAACCTTTGCACCTGAAAGAGGAAGCCAGTCAAGTGCCCAGTCAAGCTGTGTGAGGCTGTTGGATATGTGGATGAAGCAGAATACATTTACAGGCACACGCTGCAATGGAATGAGTTGTGGAACATCGGCCTCTAACTTTCCAACTGCCCTCCGCAAAGAGATATTCCAACCCTAACCACAACCCTATTGAGTCCAATACCCTGTTCCCACTGGTCAAAATCTGTTTGATGCCACTAACAATCAGCTTTTGAGGGCAGCGGGAAAGGGACACTGAGCCACGTTGGCTGGAGTCATTCCAATCTATAATCAACGTGGGTATTTTCTGGCACACCTCTAAACTGGTGCCCAGCGAAAACACATCTGGGTGAATTAGCTATTTTTATGTTGTATGGCTTGGAACTTCGGCAAGTCTTTTCCATCTCGGTCACAAATTTCCATTAGCCCGCGTTCCACTAGCACTAATTTTAACTAACATCAGTGTTCATTTGATTTCATGCTATTTGCCCACGGCAGAGGCTGTTGCTTGCGGCTATTTACTGTATATCGGTGGAGGTAGGGCAGCTGTTCCAATGGGCGGAAGGAGACAGAGGTTGACGTGCACTGATAAAATGGGTTTGATATCAGGGTTTGATTTCAACTGACATAAAGAGCATGTGATGTGAGGCTCTACCACAGGAGAAATAACAGACACAAAGTAACAAATCGTTAGCCTAATAGCATAGTTGCCTAAGTAATTTTTTTTTTTGCCAAATTGTGATGTCTGCCTAGCTTTACCAATGTGCTTGCTAAAAATGTGTTTTTTCTTGTTTTCCGAAAACGTTCAAATCTGACTTAGGCAACTACGCTATTAGGCTAACCATATGACCCCTTCCAGCGACGACAGCATCCTAGTTCTACCGCCGAATGTTAGCATACTAGAATGTCAGGGAATAATGAGTTACTTTCCAAACTGTGACTGTGCTCTCTGTGGATGTCTATGTGTGCGACAGACAACATGGAGGTCTTCCTGACCCTGGCAGAGCGACAGTACTTTATCAAGTATGTGCTGGATGGTCTGCGGGCTCAAAGAGACCTGAGAATACCTGGCCTGCCTGACAGCTACACACTGCATCACCGAGACAACATCTGTGAGTGCTAACACTAGTTTCACCGACTGATTTTGATTTCACTTTTTCTCTTTTTGGGGCATCCAGACAGTTTGATGAAATAAAAACAAAAGCTAAAAGTATTGCTATATATATTGTCACTTTATATATATGTTGTCACAAGTCACTTTGGGTTTACAGCTTTGCTGAGACGCAGGAGTTAAACTTGTTGCTGTTGCAGGGCAGAAGCTCCAGTCAGCTGGTGTTGTTGTGGACATGTTCCCTCTGCACAACCAGGAGAAACTGAAGAGTCTCTGTGAGGCCTGGTACTCTGGGAATCAGTTGTCTCAGCCACTGGGTGAGGGGATGCACATGGGAAATTTGAAAGCACAGCAGATGCTTGCCTGTTTCTGCTTCTGTTGTCCTGCT
The DNA here is from genome assembly GCA_009823395.1 of Thamnaconus septentrionalis. Lineage (NCBI taxonomy): Eukaryota > Metazoa > Chordata > Actinopteri > Tetraodontiformes > Monacanthidae > Thamnaconus > Thamnaconus septentrionalis. Next base: position 20,450,502 of record CM020513.1, read on the forward strand.
TGGAGCACAATTGAATTTAGTCAGCACTCACACCAGACACTGCACTGCTTTATCCAGATTCAGTCAACGAGTATTTCGGAAACCCTTTGGCCTACTACTTCAGTTTCTTGGATTTCTACACCTGGTCTCTGCTTCCACCGGCAGTGTTGGGCCTGGTCATCACATACTTCTCTGGTAGGTGTTAAGATATATTCATTTATTTATTCATATTCATTTAATTTCAGTTGTATTGTATATTTTGCTACAGAGACATAGCGGGAACACAAAGTGCCGTTATTAATGGATGTTATGTGAAGTTAAAAAAGTCTGCTCAAATATTTGCTTGTTGCCATTCAAATTGTTAGCATGCTAACTTCTGTCCATCAGAATGCATGACAGATGCTCCAGGAGGCTATGAAAACAGGTTATACAGCTTATGGATGACTGTTTTTCTGTTTTTACTGAACAAGAATTCTTATATACCTATTATACCGCAATCTATCCAGATAATGCCGGTGGTAAATGTTCTTCATGTAGATATTTTATCACAGCTAGTTAATAATAACTGTTACCAATATTATTAATAACAATTGCTAACAATACCTTTGTCGACCTGCATCAGCATAATATTTTGAATTTTGTAAAGTGAAAGTTCTGGTAAGTCCACTTCAACATTGATAGACTTCATGCATAATAATGCTATCTAAAAAAAAAATAAATTACGCAACTCATGAAGAGCTGACCACATATCCTGTATTCCATACAGAATCACCAAAGACTTACGATTATTATTATTTTTTTCCAAGGAAACAGTGCATCTTGATCCCATATTCAGTACCTAATGAAGGGTGTTCATGTTGGCAAGAAAAGCCCTGTGGGGCACAGTAAAAAAATAAATTGGTGTGTGAAATGAAAATCAAAACAACTGATCATGAGGTTCTCCACCCTGGCAGGTCAGGCCCAGATGGACATAGAAGAGTCCATTTCAGGCCCACACTATGAGAGGGATGACGATGAGTCAGCATCGGCATTCAGCGGGCACGTGGTCCTGGCCGTGTTCAGCATGATCTGGTCCACTGTTGTCATGGAGCTGTGGAAGCGTCGCAGCTCCTCCTTGTCCTACCGCTGGGGGACGCTGAGGCTCACTGAGCGCTATGCCGAGCCCCGCCCGGGCTTTCACGGAGAGCTGGGGGTCAACCCAGTGACGGGTCGCGTGGAGCCAATCTTTCCGGAGTGGCAAAGGGACCTGCGCATCGCCCTGGTGTCGCTCCCAGTGGTGCTACTCTTTCTAGGTATAGCTTTCCCTACAATACAGTATACCCACAATTCAAAATACATTTGCCTTTCAATTTATAAAATGCTAATTATTTCTATATAATTACAGGGTTTTGCATAAGATCAATCCTAATTTCCTTTCTGACTACGGCTTGCTTTAGCCAGAGTCATATGAGCTAAAGGTACCTGCTAACGTCAACAACTGAAGAACCGTCACAAAGTCCTCTTCTCTCCTTGCGTGTCTCTCCGCAGGATTTGTGGTCGTGGGGATGCTGTGTTTCTACTGGGGGGAGGCCCAGGTCAAGGAGTTGTTCAAGGACTCGGATTCCATAATGTCTATGATGTGGCTCTACGCTCCCTCGGTTCTTCACGTCATCTACACAAATGTGCTGGCCACCGCGTACAGGGTCGTGGCTAAGGCTTTAACAGATTTCGGTAGGAGGGGTTGAGGCCAGGTTATTCATCGTCATCTTGGTGTTGGATGTGGGCTCAACCTTTTCTCTCGTCCTTTAGAGAACCACAGAGAGGAGTCTGCTTTCGACAAACACCTGACCTCCAAAGTCTTAGTGGTAAATACCTCCTCTCTATTGCCCCCAGATAGATCATCCTTTGGAAAAATAAAAATCCAACAGACTCTGTTCTCTCTCTTTTTGCAGTTCACCTTTTTCAACTACTTTGCGGTGCTTTTCCACATAGCCGTCTTCAAGCAGGATGTGCCTTTGCTTCGAAAGGTAACAGTGAACAGTCGTGCCCTTCAGAAGAACTCCAGGGAAGCTTAACATGTCACGTTCCATTGAAAGCTGGTGTTTCGCATTACTATTCAACCCATTTCGATGACAAAGTTCAAAATGTGAGCTAATGTCTAATCACTTCCAATCGTATTGTGACATTGAGATCGCAAATAGGAAGTGGTTGAATGCAAACTACAGTCATTACAGTAGTTTGCCTATTTTGACTTCCATCCATCATCCATCCATCCATCCATCCATCCATCCATCCATCCATCCACTCATCCATCCATCCATCCACTCACCCATCCATCCATTCATCCACCCACTCATCCATCCATCCATCCACTCACCCATCCATCCATTCATCCATCCATTCATCCATCCACTCATCCATCCAACCATCCACTCATTCATCCAACCATCCACTCATCCATCCATCCACTCATCCATCCAACCATCCACTCATTCATCCAACCATCCACTCATCCATCCATCCACTCATCCATCCATCCATCCACTCACCCATCCATCCATCCATCCATCCACTCCATCCATCCATCCATTCATCCATCCATCCATCCATCCATCCATCCATCCATCCATCCATCCATCCATCCATCCACTCATCCATCCATCCATCCATCCATCCCATCCATCCATCCATCCACTCATCCATCCATCCATCCATCCATCCATCATCCATCCATCCATCCAGGTCATCCATCCATCATCCATCTGGTCCATCCATCCATCCATCCATCCATTCATCCATCCATCTCATCCATCCATCCATTCATCCATCCATCCATTCATCCATCCATCCATTCATCCATCCATCCATCCATCCATCCATCCATCCATCCATCCATCCATCCATCCATCCATCCATCCATCCATCCATCCATCCATCCATCCATCCATCCATCCATCCATTCATCCATCCATCCATCCATCCATCCATCCATCCATCCATCCATCCATCCATCCATCTCATCCATCCATCCATCCATCCATCCATCCATCCATTCATCCATCCATCCATCCATCCATCCATCCATCCATTCCATCCATTCATCCATTCATCCATCCATCCATCCATCCATTCATCCATCCATTCATCCATCCACTCATCCATTCATCCATCCACTCATCCATCCATCCATCCATCCATCCATCCATCCATTCATCCATCATCCATCCATCCATCCATCCATCCATCCATCCATCCATCCATCCATCCATCCATTCATTAATCAATCCATTTGCCGGGGCACCACATTGCCTCCTACAAATGTCTGTGAATGTTTGCTGGTGGCTGGAGGAGCTGTTTGCTATATATCGGCAGCCAGGCCTCTGTCAGTCTGCCAATGGCAATTTAGCACAGCCTGCGACGGATCGGATCGGGTATGATTGGAAATTCTCATAATGGTATCTTTTTGCGTTTCTCCAAGCGACTGTCATCGCTGCTAATCATGAGCCAGCTGGTGAACCAGGTGACGGAGGTGGTGGTCCCGTACCTGGTAGATCGCTTCGTCAACGCCTCCAACCGGACAGAGAGTGAAGATGACCCACAGGAGGACAAATTCAGGAATCAGAGCACTTTACCTGCTTACCCAGTCAGTGTGCAGACTTGTTCACAGAAGTTGATTTGAAATGAGTCTGGAATATTTAGGAGGTTGTTACGTGCGTCTCAACAGTGACTGTGTTGCTTTGTTTTGTCACAGGGCTTGTTTGCAGAGTACATCGAGCTCTTGGTGCAGTTTGGTTATTTGAGCCTGTTCTCCTGTGTGTATCCGCTGGCGGCCGTGTTGCTGCTCATCAACAACCTCACGGAGATCCGGTCGGACGCCTACAAGATCTGCCAACTCTTCCGCAAACCTTTCTCCACCCCTGTGGCCAACATGGGCGTGTGGCAGGTCGGCAAAATAGCAAAACAAAACAAGCAAACCCGAGGCTAAAGGGATATACACGGTATGACAGGGGATGCGTGAACGCTGTCACTCTGTTGCAGATTGCCTTCGAGGTCTTGAGTTTTGTCTCGGTGATGTCAAACTGCTGGCTGCTGCTGCTGTCGCCGCAGCTACAGAATTTCTTTCAGGAGCGCAAGCTGAGTCCAACGAACGCCCTGCTACTGAGTGTCTTGGTGGAGGTAAGCTTCCACAGCAACGTTGTGTCAAAGACAATCGCGCACGTGTACGTTCTTGTCTCTGTTTCTCACCACCGCTGCTCTGTCTGCAGCACGTGCTGATCTTGGTCAAATTGATTTTGCGGATACTGATTCCCGACGAACCGGCCTGGATCAGCAAAAAGAGGGAGCACATTGAGTTCATGTCCATGCAGGCCTTGAAGCAGCAGGTTTGCTCTCAAACCTTCACATTTGAATTTTTTTCGATATTTTTCTGACGCTGAAGAACTTCATATTTGTCTTTTAGAAGCTGCCGTCGAAAGACTCCTGACTGCATTTCAAGGGTTGGGGTGCCGCTTCACGCTGTCATGTGTTGAGAACTGCTACAACCAGAAGACAGAGGAGCGAAGTACCGACTTCAGTGTTTATTGCTTCAGAGGAAAGTCAAGCCTCCTGCAGGGAGCTCATTTCAGTGATCTGTGCCTCTAACGCTCGCCGTGCGCACTTCTGAAGTGTATTGGCTGCATCTTACCCAACGACATAGAGCTTCAATTATGCACCACCACATGTTTGTTTTGTGTGAAAACTGTAAGTGCACTTTCAACAGTGGCAAAAGGAATTGTTTGTCTAATATTAGACAGCAGATGCGATGTACTGGTTGTGCCTTTGAAAATGATTGTAGTTTGAAACGGGACTGGTGACCGAGCAGTCGAAAAAAGGGTTCGAATCAGGGAATTAGAAAAACAAGAATTCCAAACTATGGTACAAGTGGACGATCTCACCAGGTGAGTAATTTATCATGACGCAGATGGGAAGAAATGCATTTGGAGAATGCACAACACCAACAGTATTAGGACTGCATATCTACTCAACCCAACAGTGCTTCTTCTTTTGCATCTTGGCCTACACCTGCTGGTATGACATTCGTTCACTTATTAAATAACTGAATGAGTAAAATGTCTGGAAGCTTACAATGTGTTTTTGGCAGCTAAAGGTGATACCTGGTGGACTTGATAATACCGTGGTGACTTAAAACTAAGCTAAGAAAAAGTATTTCAGCATTCACTCATTAACTCATTCAACTAATCAATCAATCAATCAATCAATCAATAAACCTTTCAGGTAGTGGTGACCGTCAAAACGGATGTCTCATGTTCCCTCCCTTGATGATATCACTCACTCCTGAAAAATCAGTTTGTGGCATGCGTGTGTGTGTGTGTGTGTGTGCGCTTGCCTAGAAGAAGTGAAAAGTACCACAGAAAGGATAAACAAGTACTGCCAATCTATTTATCTGGAGAACTTCAATGAATTCATAAAACATAAATCATGCCCCTCATCATGCCCCTCCCAATTACATTACGTGTAATTCTACATCCAAGTCAGCAGAGGGCACTCAAGGGTACCGAAGTGAGACTTAAGTGAAAGAACGTTGCAATCTAAAAGGCGACCACTTGGTGTTGCTGTTTCTTCTTCAAAATCTCCAAATATCACACACTCAGCTTCTAAATTGAGTTGATGTTAGGGATGTATTATAAGATAGATAGACATTAATCACAATGTTGGTTTCTTTAAATACTTTATTTATCTTTCAAAATTGAAATCATAGAGGCACATTTACCCATCATGTTTATTAGTGCAATTGCATATTCAGATTTCTCACAGAGCTGGTGAAACATTCATCTGGAATGTAACAATTACTTCATCATTCTTTTAAAACAAACAGAATTTCTAAATTCACATAATGTATATATGTGTGTGTGTGAATGAATATTAGAAATACAGAGAGCAGCACAACTGTCAAAAAACAACAAAATAATATTTCTATAATAGCAAATTAATGTGATACACTGACGTGCATTTATTCCTGCATTGAAGTTCTAATGTCATATTACAGTCACATCAAAATACACATAGCTGAAGTAGCTTTAGTGCAGCATTATGGTTTTAATTAGGAATGTCCTTTTTTTGAACATCAACCTCCATAGGCGTCTCTGAATGGCCCTCCAGAATATCCTGGATTATGCTGAGCACACTTTCATGGAAAACTATATCCAAATGCGTCAGCCCTCGGAACTCTGTGACATGAACTGGCTTCTCCTGCTGTCCTATCCAACGTTTGCAGAGACCCATGCTGAAGCTGCTTACGGTGTCATCCCCATCGGCATAAACGTAGTCAATAGGGTCGACGTTGGGGAATTCCTCATTATAAATGTGGGTGACTGGAGTTGGGAGTCCTACACCGTACATACACCACACTTCCACACCAGGGGGGTCGAGATCTCCAGTGAGATTCTTGGTGTCTTCCCACATGTACCTGGAACAAGCAAAAATGACTTTGTGAGAATTTGTGAGAAAAGAGTTTGTGAAATGTAAAGACACAAAACCAAAAGGTTCAAAATTGTGTAGTAATTAGTCTGATAAGACTCGGATTTGACAAAAAAAAATTGATCAAAAGTTATTTGTAATTTGTATGGCACAGTCGAGAGTGCCTCTTAACAATAAACCACTGCATTACCAGCCATCCTCATAATTGATGTCACTGAAAAGGCGTTCGTAGTCCTGGTTTGTGTAGTTGTAGGTTGGTGTGGAGATGAACACGTGGTCCTTTGGCCAGTGTTTGTCAAATGGAAGCATCCAAGGATTAGTCATGGCCATCCTCTGCTCCTCGCGGATCTTGATGTTGGAAATCAGTGGGATGCCATCATTATTTCCTGAGGTAAATATAAAAAAAGAATGTAAAATTTATGCAAAAGCCATCATTTTTAAGATTATGACAATTGTGACAGGAAAACACACTTTTGCAGGAGCTATTTCTCGTTTAAGTTTGAAGCATACATGTTTTTTTTTAAGTGGCAAAAATGTACAAAATGTACTCTACATTATGTTTGCTCAGTAATAAATATATCAAAGTAAAATTACAATTAATTTCAAGAAGTGCTTTTTTCATTTCATAATAAGAGAGAGAGAGAGAGAGAGAGAGAGAGAGAGAGAGAGAGAGATGCAGCATCACCTGAAACCAGAACTTTAAGTGGTTTCACAGCACCACCCCATGGAGCTCCAAGGGAAATAAAGCCCTTGATGTACTTGTCCTTCCAGTCCTGAGGCTGGTGGTTCAAGAAGTAGAGGACATAATGGCAGCCCATACTGTGTCCCACGAGGTACACAGGCTCCTGTTCCTTTTCATACGTCTCTTCAACCAGGTCCTGCAGCTTTGTGAGGTATTCTGCATTCTCATCTGTGGATGGACAAGTGCCCAACAAGAAACAGCGACATCAAGTGGTTACATTTTAGGTTGCAGTGCTCGTTGCTCACTCTACTTCTCCCAAGCATGCCAGTGAACTAGAGTGGCTTGCAAACACAAACCTGGATACCTCGTGCACCTTCTTCTTCGTTGGTTTATTTGAGGATGCGAAGCGCACTGTCAGGTGGGCTTGATTGTCCTCACCGGCCAGAGGTATGTCAGCGCAAGACGGCAACTTGGAGCAAGACCCTTGCTCTGTGTATAGTCTTTTATATAAATGAGAACCATTCTAATGGTAGGAAAACCAAATCACTTTTATTGTACTGCGAGTGTAAACTTTTATTGATGTTTTATGGGAAGAATATTAAGCTTTTTCCAATTCAAAAATCCTGAATCAAATTTGACATACTTTTCAACCCTCTGCACCTATCTGGACTCGATATGTGTGTCCCCTGGAGTCTCCAGTTTGACATGACCTGGACTCTACTCACTTACACAATGCTTACAAATGGACCTACTTTACAGTAACGTTGCGTAACATTTTACTACGCTGCTGTGCGCAGTGCTGTGCGCCACACGACAACATTGTCATTCTTTGCAGACTCATGCTCAGTTTGGAATATCACTCACTGGGTGCTAATCTCCAGTCGTAAGGCGCTCCTCGGACTGTCTCATTTCGGGTGTAGCCCATGTTCACCAAGTGTTGCACCATTGTGTGAAAATACCCTGCAAAAGCAACAACAACAACAACAATGGAATTCGTACATGAACTTACTGTGTTCAATGCAGTGGTGAAGTAGGCTCCATAAATCCTTTTAACATTCAGTTCTGCCAGCTCATATGCATTTCTCTCACCAGCCAGTTTGTTCGGGTCAAGAAACTCAATGGAGTGTGTCTGCCCAAATCCTGGCACCCGCACCTGCACCCCGGGCGAGTTTGATGACCGCCGAGTTGTCCTGTTGTAAACAAGCCTTTTGCACAAACATATTTACACCCATATCAAGTAATGTCGGTCAAAAACGTCCTTGAGTTAAAATAGCAATAATAAAAAAAAAAACATATATATTTTCATTCAATTTTATCCAGTCTAATTACAATACCTGATGTTATCAATCCAACAGTCAACACCTAGAGGCAAGAGCATGTTGAGGTCAATCCAGAGGGTGAACCAGCTCTCTGTTTTTCTGAAGCACAGCCAGTTGACCACCGTTGGTTTGTCTATTGTAGCTTCGAGCTGATTTCCCAAGTTACCAGGCACTGCAGAAAAACACACAGTTAATTACACTCCAGCGCAAACACTGTTTTATTTACCAAGGTTTGACCTTTTCTGAACTAGTAAAAAGTCCAAGGAATCAAATCAAACAATGTTGGACAACATTGCTGTTTCAAATTGGCCAATCAATGGTACACACACAGTAAAATATTTCTTATTTATTTGGTGCTCTTTTGGGTATACATGTGGAATGGCCAAGAAGGTAAAGTGGTTATTCACAGTTGCCTCCTGCCAGCTACACAAAGTACTGCACAGCTCTAAATGTGTCCCCTTCTATTGTTTATTGAAGTTATCAGCTTTAAATTCCTTCATTTTCACCCACACCAAGTGAACCTTTTACTGAGAAAAAAATCAACAAAAGCTGAGTTGGAATACAGATAAGTAAGGCAAACAGTTGATAATGGGTAATATGACCTCCTGATAGCCTCCACATCAATGCATTTCAACAGATGGATGGGTGTTGAACCACTTGGCCATAAGGTCTGCTTTTTTAAGAACGCAACCAGTTAGTGACAAAAGGTTATCTACATCATCTGTCTCTGTATCTACAATATCTATATGATCTATATTATCTAAAATTAGCTAAATCATGGTACAATATAAAAGCTGGACCTCACTTCACAACGTTCACAGCGCCACCCCTCCATATGTACATAACAGTTTTAAGACGCTGTTGCCTACGTGAGGAAACACAGCTGGTCAAATAATATCAACATTGTTTGTTTGTTTGTGTGTGTTATATGTCAAAGAATGAAAATGTGTTTCCCCCCTTGTGCTTATGTGATGTGATGACGAAAGTAACTGGAAGGATTGGTTCAATGAGTTACAAAGTTTGGTGTGTGTGTGTGTGTGTGTGTTCGTGTGTGTGTGCGTGAAGGCTAAAAAATATCCACAAACCTCTCCCGGACTTACCAATGATGAGCGGTGGAGTGTGATTACTCGCCGGTGGCTTCGTTTTGGCCTTTGGCGGGAAGACAACTTTGATGATCCAGAAACCCGAAGATTGGTGAAGCCCCAGCAGGAAAACGGCCAGAAACACCGTACACAGATGTCTTAGGGAGGCCATGTTTCACGTCTGGCAGCGACGTCCCCCGCCACTGGTTGGCGGACCGCTGGAGGTGGGAGGAGGTGAATTTGTGGTTCGAGTGGCCTCCTCAGCGACCCTATGAATTACCAACTCTGTCGGGGGAGATGAGTAGAGTCACAGTGGGTTATTTTTTTTAGATCCCCTTCAGATCCCCACTGGTCTGCGGCGATGGCGATTAGTCAAAATGTCAGCGGCCCACACACGCAAACACTCCCCCGGCCCATGCGCTTGGCAGGAACAAATAAAATGTGCGTAATCTGGCCAATCGACCCTTGTCAGTTCTCTGTCTGTATTCACTACGGCATGTGAATGATTGACACGCAGCAGACGTAAATACGTTCCGTTATCCAATCAATCACAATTCCAGCAAAAACCGCTATATGTAGCTGATTTATTATTTTTAATGTTATCATGCAATGGTGAGCACTGCCGGCTCGCAGCATAAAGGTTGTGGGTTTGACTCCGGGCCTGGTACCTTTTCTGTGTGGAGTTTGCGTGTTGTCCTCGTGTCTGCGAGGGCTCTCTCCAGGTTCTCCTGCTTCCTCCCACACTCCAAAAACAAGCATGTGAGGGGAATTGGGAACTTTAAAGTGACCGTAGGTGTGTGTGTGTGAGTCCAAATGGTTGTTTGTCTTTGTCTCTCTGTGGCCCTGTGATGAACTGGCCACTTGTCCAGGGTGTCACCCTGCCCCTTCGCCCTATGACAGCTGGGATAGGCAACCCTGCGTTCAGCACGAAGCCAGGATTGAAAAATGAATAATAATAATAATAATAATAATAATAATAATAATAATAATAATAATAATAATAATAATAATAATAATAATAATAATAATAATAATAATAATAATAATTTATTTATTTATTTATTTATTTATTTATTTAACCGGTCTGGCATATAAATTAGAACTTTCAGGGTGTCACTCACGTACTGTACAAGAAGAATCGTCAACTTCAGGGTCCTGCCGTGGGCCAGCTTTCGGCTGACGCTTGATGAATCCTGGCCCGTTTAATTTGTTGCCGGTCGGTGGTTTTGGTTAGAAATAACCAGAGGGCGTCGTCTGTAGTTCGCACGCTGGCTGCGACTCGACGAAGACGAGCGGAGTCAGGAGAACAGAGCGGTTCGACACCGCCGCTATTTTTGGAAATGCATTTCAGTCTCCGGTCCGCAGGGCTCGGACAATGCGTAACAGGCGGGGCGTTCAGGTTCCAAGTAAATACCTCCTCCTCACGCTGTGAAAGGGAAGAAGAGAAACATTAATTAGTTGTACAATGAGGGACACGCTGGGATGAATTGAACAACAAGTAAAGGCTTAACTATGCTGACAGGAGGCTGTTTGAGGGATTCATAAAGTCTCCCTTGAAAAGAATAACAAATATTAAATACCGGGGAAATAGCATCAGGAATTATGTGGTTTATTTTTTATTATTGTGAAGGGATGGTGTAACGCAAGGGTCATTAGACTGCTCTAATGGTTGAAATAATCTTCTGTATACTCATTTATTCAATTTTCATTTTATTTCTAATTAAAGTAGTTTTTATTGTTTTTATTATAGCATGTTATGGAGGTGTGGGCGACATCATACAGCACAGTGAGCTAGCTGGGCTGTTGTGGTAATCAGCAAAACGAAGCATTCCATCACATTAGCTGCTGTTCTTCTGTGGCTGTTAATAGTAAATATAATAAAAGTAGTGAGAATATTCATTCTTCAACTAACATTCAACAAACCAAAAACATCCAAATGGCAATATGCTCTGCTTTGACAGCAGCCATTTTAAAATGTAGCAGGTACACAGGGGTTTTGATTAATTAGAGGTAATGAAGGTTCCATGTAGTGAAGCAGAACCGCCACAGGAACACAACATGTAATCTTTAGCCTCGTGACTCTTTGACCCTTTATTGAACAGACGATGAATCCGTGTCAACAGTAAAATCCATGTTCATCTTTTGTTTTCCAGTTTGACATATAGATCTGCTTACACCTCAACAGTTGAGGTTACCATAGAGCATCAGCTCCAGTTCTGTTTCTCCTTTGTCCGATGTCAGGCTCTCAATTTTTGATCATTGCAATGCAGTTTATCCAAAGTATGCATGCAGGTCTTGAGTTTTGAGCCAGACTTTCTGCCGTCAACCTAAAATGATAGATTTGCCAGCACACCATTTGTATGTGCTAAATAGTCTGGGAGATTGATGACAGCAATTGCATATGAAAGAATCATTTCAGAAACCTCTGCCATGTATATATTCTTTTTGCACCAAGTCTATTCAATCAGAAAATAGAACTTATCCTTGTACTAGAGAGGACACAACCTTTTTAAAAAAAATAAAAAAAAAAAAAATCAATAATAATCAGGAACGCAAGAAACTAACAATCAAATGTTGGATGAATAGATGAATAAATGAATGAATGAATGATGTTTCATTTGTTTTCTTTTGTATCTTTTGTGAAGTGTTTTTGGCTGGGATATACTACTTGTCTATTCAACAAGTTTGAATCACCACTCCAATTAGAGCTTTTTATCAATGCTTTTAATGTTTAAAATGACAACGACGATGGTATTTTTGGTGTGGTTGTATCAACCACCTGTTCAAATAAATATATTTTTTGTTTGGTTTGGTTTTACTCCACTTCTCAAACGACTGCGTGAAACACAACTGCAATGCGCATTAACATAGTAAGAGGGCGCCACGCAGCTAAAATGGGCAGAATATGACCGAGGAGTTTGAGTAACCCGGAAGTGGGTGTGACTTGTGTCTGAAGAAGAAGAAGAAGAAGAAGAAGAAGAAGAAGAGGCTAACTGTTAGCCACCCGGGTCTGAAGGCTCTGGTTCTGTGTCTTTCCGATCACCATGGTCCAATTAGTGGGTTCTCTCCGAAAGGAGCTGGCTGACTCCCTTTCCACCTCCAAGGTGCTGGTGGTCGGAGCCGGGGGGATCGGCTGCGAGCTGCTGAAGAACCTCGTCCTTACCGGCTTCAAAAACATCGACGTGGTCCGTAACAATTGCATTTGTTTGTATGTGTGTCTGTCTGTTAGCTCGCTGGCTATCATGCTAAGTCTATGCTAAGTCTTTTGTGCTGCACAGACTTCGATTATGGAGCCGTGTGAGATACGGCCAAAGACTGTGACGTTGTATTCAAGCTCGGGGGGAAAAGAAATCACGGGTCTTCATGTCTTCTCCGAATAATCACCTTTAATATCGTTTGCGTTGCAAAATTGAAAGGGGCCCAGCTACAAAAGAAGTCAGTGACAGTCTTAACGCCGCTGCTGTTTGGCGCCATTACTCTTCGTGCCGGCTAGCGAGTTGGCTACATTCATTCACATAAATGATCATTTGTTCACAAATCATTTTAATGCCATTGTGCATCCGGAGAGGAAATTGGATACAAATCTACCAAGCACTTCGATTTCGAGGGGTTTTTCTTTTATTTATTTCAGACAGACAAATATTTTTAATAAAATCCTAGTTATTTCTGAGACCTGCAGGGGTTTACTGAATAAACTGCAAAACCAATGGTTATCTTCTTCTTCTTTTTTTTTTTTTTAAATGCCCATAATAACGCTCACTTAGTTTACTCAGGTTGACATATACACATAATTGGCACTAAGAACAGAGCCTGTACCTGATCTCACACCAAAAATGATTCCAAAAAAACAAAAACAATACTAAATATACACTCTCTACCAAAAGTATTTTATTTTACTTGTTTTTTTGTTTGTTTGTTTTTTCAGATTGACCTGGACACCATTGATGTCAGTAATTTGAACCGTCAGTTTCTCTTCCAGAAGAAGCATGTCGGCAAGTCCAAAGCACAGGTATGCTGAAGCAAAGGCGTGCACACTTTTAATAGTGGCATACACACAAACACACACACACACACACACTTGAGCTATGCCTGAACTGTGCCTGCATTTTTTGGGAGGTTAACCTGAGCTGTTCTAATTGTAGGTGGCCAAGGAGAGTGCCTTACTATTTTGTCCTTCTGCAAATATCACTGCCTATCATGACAGCATTATGAAGTAAGACTTCTTCTTTGTTTTTTCTAAGCGTCTCGTTTGCTGAACTGTTGCCTTTAATTTGTGACGACAGGCTGCCATTCGTCTCTGTTCTTTTTGTTTGAAACTGACCGTGACTCTATTTTGTGTCCACATCAGCCCCGACTATAACGTGGAGTTCTTCAGAAACTATGCGCTGGTGATGAACGCTTTGGATAACAGAGGTATTCACACGTGGCCATAAACCTTGTACATTTGCTGTTACTGCTGTTACATAATGGCCCATGCTTCAAATGAAGAGATAAAACCTCGTTGTCTCCCCAGCTGCCCGGAACCACGTAAACCGGATGTGCTTGGCTGCAGACATTCCTTTGATTGAGAGTGGCACAGCTGGATACTTGGGACAAGTGTCAGTCATTAAAAAGGTAGAGCTGTTACATCTGTTGTGTTTCTTATTGTAATATCTCTTGTCATGATATTCCTGTGACGTTGATGTAAATGTTTGCCTGCGTGGCTCTTTCATCGATATTCAGGGGTTGACCGAGTGCTATGAGTGCCAACCAAAGCCCACCCAGAAGACTTTTCCAGGATGTACTATCAGAAACACACCGTCTGAGCCGATTCACTGCATTGTCTGGGCCAAGTATCTTTTCAAGTGAGTCTGTGTTGTGAGCTGACTGGAAACATGAAGTATGCAGGTCAACTAATTCTAGTTTCCTTTGGACTGCACGCGTGGCACCAATCAGTTAGAATGGGAATGTGGATGTGTTTATTATTATTTAATTATGATTAAGTAGCTGGAAAATATACAATGACCTGCATAATAGAGTAAGTCCAATACAGATGTTAATATGTAATAGAACAACAATAATACTGATATAGCTATTGATGCTGTTTAAAAAATATTAATACAATCTAGAATATACTAAATGCAATCCTCATGTTACTACTAAAATATATTGCTAGAAAAATGTGGCTTTAGTAATCAGAAGAGTAAAAATGACATATCCTGCATCGACATCCATTTATTAAAACTGAATCAGGACTTATTAGAATAACATGTACCGAACATCATTTGTCTTTTTCTCCATTGCTAACCCAACTGTCTGACTGTCGTCATTCTAGTCAGCTGTTTGGGGAAGAGGATGCCGATCAGGAGGTGTCGCCGGACACAGCAGACCCTGAAGCTGAGTGTGAGTGGAAGCTTCACGCTTTGGATACTTCACATTATCTACATAGTTAGATTACGGTTCACACCAGATTTACATTAAGACCTGTGATTGTTGTTTAGGTATGTTTCAATTTTTGTGTCCTGCAAACAGGGAATCCAGAAGATACTGCAGCGCGTGCGACGGCCTCAGAAAAAGACGGAGACATCAAGAGAGTCTCAACCAAGGACTGGGCACGCTCCACAGGATACGACCCAGTCAAGTTGTTCAACAAGGTAACAGAGAAATGTCCAGAATAAGTCGTAAATGCTTTGCGAGGTGGAATGCCAGAAAAGCGCTAATGCAATGGTGAAAAGGTTGTTCAAGACCTGGGAGGGTTCTCGTGATTTACATATAATAAAAGGGTAAATGGATCTGTGATCAAAGGTCAGGTGCACTTTATGTGTACAGCCAGTGTTAGCGATGGCTTCATAAAGGCAACCTGCATTTATGAACTAAGAAAAAGAATTCTGTTTTAAGTGCTGAGTGCTGTTTGTATCTTTAAACCAAGTAGTGAGAAAAGTGGGGGCACACATAGAAGTTTACACAATTGTTGTTGCCCAATATAATGACCTTATTTCCAAATTTAGAGGCGTACTGTTCTGTCCTCACAAAAATAAACTAGCTTATGATCTGTGATTAGTGTGCGATGCTGAGCCATTATTTCGCTGCAGCTGCTATCGTCTGCATGTCTGGAACCAGGTGATGGACGGCAACATGCATATATATAATAATATATATTTTTTAATTGTTTGAGTGAGTTCAGTCAGCACTTTACAAGTAAATGTAGTTATCACAGATGCTCAGGAACAAAATACAGACGATCTGCTCTGCTTTCCCCCACAGCTCTTCAAAGATGACATCATGTACCTGTTGACCATGGACAAACTGTGGAAGAAGCGGAAAGCTCCTATTCCTCTGGACTGGCAGCAGCTAGCCAATAGTGGTAAGCCAACATGTTTGTATGCGTCTTAATGTTCATGCGCAAGTCTAATAACACAATGCATTTCCAATAAAGAATCAAATGTAATTTTTAAACGTTAATTGCTGTCAGTGAATTTAGTAAATTGCATTAATAAGTGGGAGGTGCTGATTTGGCCATATCTCAAGTCACATATTGGATGTGTAGATAGTTTGACCAGAAATGAGTCAATATAAGTGGCTTTGGGTCTTTTTTTTTTTTTTTTTTTTTTTTTTTTTTTTTTTTTTTGGTGTGCAAGTGTTTTTACCGTGGCTGCCTGACTGAAGAGTTAACTCATCACCATGTACCTCAGCTTGCCCTAAGGAGGACAATGCAGGATCAGGTTTAAAGGACCAGCAGGTTCTGGGCGTTTGGGGCCAGTGTCAGCTTTTCCAGCACAGTGTGGAAACTCTCAGCTCCCTGCTGCAGGAGAAGGGAGAAGGAGCAGAGCTGGTGTGGGATAAGGTAAGGCAGAATAAACAGACAGATAGATGGATAGATAGATTTACTTTATTGATCCCAAATTGGGAAGGTACACTGTTGTAGCACTGAAATAAGAGTATCAAAAATAAACTATACAGTAGTTACAAAAACACTCAAATCAATCTATGTACAACAATAAATAAACATGTTTTTGAGAATACATAGCACCTTTCATGTGGTAAAAATTAACATTTGCAGCACATAAATATTTACAACCCTGCCCTTCCCACCATGCATACATAGTACACACCCATTCCATCTATTCAGCCACCTAACCTATAGATCCTCTCTTTGTCAGGATGATCCTCCGGCGATGGACTTTGTTACATCTGCAGCCAACCTACGAATGCACATCTTTAGCATGAACATGAAGAGTCGCTTTGATGTCAAGTGTGAGTTGTCGCCTGGTTGTGCAGGAAGCTTGTATCTTAATGTCCACTTCTTTCAAGTGCACTTCCACAGCCGGGGCTCACTGGTTGATCTGCTTGTTTCAGCCATGGCAGGAAATATTATCCCTGCTATCGCGACGACCAACGCTGTGATTGCTGGACTCATCGTCCTGGAGGGACTGAAGATCCTCTCTGGGCAGATTGAATCCTGTCGCACAGTAAGTTCAGTCTCTTCAGTGCTCGGCCACAGTAGGCGATCAATGGTACATATGTTTTTTTTGTGTGCCATTGATGTAGCCTGCCACAGGCCCTCCCCCCCCCCTTTTCCCACAAGCAAAATGACAGATGGGAAGACAAATAAATCACGGATGTAGGTCAGAAAAGACTTTTCAATTTTGGTGTCGAACGGCAATGTGGGGGGAATGATGATGGGTGATAGAGTGCAGCACTTTTTAAAGGAAGCATTTTCAGTGTCATCTTTATGTAAAATAGTTTCAATGAATAACTTGCTAGCTCATAAAGCATGCCAGAAAGTGTTTAGTTCATCCCTTGTGTTTATGTCGATCTGCAGAAAATTTAAATAAAATTATTTGTGAAGTGGAGGCTTATTTGAGTAGCCCTCTAGACTTTTTTTGCATTGTGTTCAGAAAAAAATCCCCTCCAGGATATGCTGGTTTTTTTTTTAATACTCGTACCCAAAGCTGTTCAAATGGAAAAAAATCATTCCAGAGAAGAAACCTGCAAACTTTGTTGATGCTCCTCTCACTTGTTTCATCATCACTTTCTCTCCCCACCAGATCTTCCTGAACAAATGTCCCAACCTCAGGAAGAAGCTGCTCGTCCCGTGTATCCTGGATCCACCCAGCGCCAATTGCTACGTGTGCGCCAGCAAACCTGAAGTCACAGTGAAGCTTAATGTCCAGAAAACCATGGTCCTTACTTTGCAGGACAGGGTAACTCAAGGCGGCCGTAGTTTAACAGCTTAGCAGTCAATGTAAATGTCCTGATTTTTGTCCGGTTGCCTTGTTTGCCTCCTATTGGCAGATCCTGAAGGAGAGGTTCGGCATGGTGGCCCCGGATGTTCAGATAGAGGACGGGAAAGGCACCATTCTCATCTCCTCGGAGGAGGGCGAAACGGAAGGTAAAGGGGGAGGCTTATTGTGGACGAGCAGCACAAGAACGTGGACGCGTTTGAGTCGCGCAAAAAAGAAGCAGCAGTTTGAGCTGTCGACTTCCTCTTCTTTTGGTGGCTGAAAGTGTCTCTGCGGCATCGTAGTTCCACTTCCTGATTTTACACAGACAGCCTAGAGTGCGGCGCACAAAAGTAAAAATTCTGCCGCGGCCGAGTAACTGGTCCCTCTAAATGCAATGCGAGGGTAGTTTTATTTGTAACGGTATTCTATCCATACAGACAAACACATGAATTGTCTGGCGGTATCATTGATTTGACTCGGGTGAACTGTGGAGTCGGCGAGATTGTTTTATAAGCTGTAGATGGCTTCTGGGAGAGTCCCATTTTTATGGCGCTTTGATCGAAAGCTATTTGTATTTACATTTTGATTGATTTGTAAAATAAACTGAAACTAAACTGAACTCCGTACTTTTCTTTCCTCGCCCCACAGCCAACAACAGCAAATTTCTCTCCGACTTTGGGATCCGAAACGGCAGCCGTCTGCAAGCCGACGACTTTCTCCAAGACTACACCCTCCTCGTCAACGTCCTGCACACGTACGTGCACGACCGTGTCCAAGCTCCTCCGTTCGACGTGCTCGCGTTTAACAACCTCTGCCCATCTTCTGCTTCCCCATCGCCAGCGAGGACCTGGAGCGGGACGTGGAGTTCGAGGTAGTCGGTGAGGCCCCAGACAAAGCTCCGCCCCCGCAGACCCCCCAGGAAGAGGTAAACAGCATCACCAACGGCAACAAGGATACGGCAAAGCCATCCACATCGTCTAAAGGTCATTATGGGGCAACCATACCTCGTTTTTTTTTTTTAGTCTCTAGTTGCGTCAGTAGATCACGAACGCGCCTAAAATCTGTTTGCTTGCCGCTCAACGCTCTTGTCGTCTGCCGTGATCTCCAGCAGCTGCGGCTGCGGATGACGACCTGATGATCATCGACTCTGACGACGACGACGAGGAGAAGGAGGCAGCAGCGTCTTCGAACCCTGCAGCAGGAGCAGCAGGAGCAGCAGGAGCAGCAGGAGCAGCCGGCGCCACGAAGAGAAAGCACTCGGACGCGGAAACGGGAGAGACGTCCACCAAGCGGGCGCGGACGGACCGAGCGGCCGGCGACGGCGCCGATGAGGACAACGAGGAGGACGTCATCGAGCTGGACTAAGCTCTGAAGGAAGGAGAACTATTTGAACGCTTCCCATGTTGACTCAAGACTGACAGTAGGCTTTAATAAAAAAAAAAAAAAACACACCTTTTTATGAAGAACAATTTCCTACCCTGGTTTGTCTTTTGTCATGTTGCCCTCCGCCATCCACCACCGATCTCTTTGTGTATCAAAACTCTCCACATTCTCACGACGTGATCCTGTAAATACATCCTGCATTATCAATTGTTTCAAGAGAAAAACACCCAATTCTGCTAAGTTTTTTTTTTTTTTTTTTTTACACTCTTCGCTGACCCCCTTTGTATTGTTCTCATTCAGTGGTCAGTCGTTATGAAAACAAAACTTGCATATTTTTTTTTGTATTTTTTATATTCGTACTGTAATTCTCATGCTGCACAAATCTGGCTGTTTTGTGCTTTGGAGGAACGTTAAAGGAAAAAAAAAATTAAAAATGTTATTGCGGGTGTCTGAGTTGCTCGTGGCTGTGAGGTGGTAGTAATGCAGGTGTCTATGTTAAAGCACAGGGACGCTGAGTTTTGAGAGTTTTGTGTGTTTTTTCCCAGGTTGCACTGGGGCGTGTTGGCTTGCTACCTCTTTACAGTTCTAATTCCAGCTGCAAATCCGTCACCATGCCCCCTCCTGTGCCTGTGCCGCAGTGAGGCATCGGGCACCCTGTGAATTTGCCATTGTAACCCAAAGGCGGAGCGTCGGTGGTTTATCCTGGTGGTAGTAGTTTAATGTTACACTTTTCAAGTTTCTTACTTTGTTTTTAGTCTGACTGAGGTTTATGTAACAACGGGAGTGAGGAGTCATCGATGCAGTTTCACTCGCATTTAAGACGCCCTCTCCTTCTGTTCGCCCCTGTAACGGTGTCAAAGTATTTCATGTTTCATTGTGAACACGCGTGTTCGAAGCCTCGCATTGCCCATTGGACCAATCTTGGTGAAGACAATAAACTCAACCAACGCAGGTGCCTCCTGTTTCTTTCTCTCCTTCATATTTGTTGTTTGTATTTCTGTGTTTTTGTGACTGTGCAGGTTCTCCAGTTCTTCCTCCTGCATTCCAAAGGCAGACAATACCAGCCCTGTAATTAACTAACTTTAACCCTCCCTGGATGGATACTGGCGCTGTCTTCTAAATTACAAAAACATGCATTTAAGCATATTGCATTGGTTTTTTTTCCCCTGGTAGTTTGTAACACATATATATATGAAGATTGCCTTTGGAATAACACTGCTAAATCACTTCCTTTGTTCACCCCTGTTCTTCCACTGACCTTAGACCACTTACTACCTACTTGGTTTTGCCAGGAGCTGGTTGACCTCTGCGTCTAACAGTACAGTGCAGCACTGAGTGTCTTGATTCAAAGTATGGAACAGCTGGGGGTGCTGTAACCTGGCCTAAATTCTTCGTCAAGACTGGTAAACTAACATCAAGGTAGTTGTATCCTGTGAGAACCACAGTGTTTCGCTGCTGTCCTGTATTTTGAACGTTTGATTGTAAACACACTTGTTTGAGGCGTAAAAAAAAAATAAAAAATCAAAAGTTTATTTATGTTGCACTTATATAAACTATATATGTGCATATATGCTTCCTGGACAAATCATGAGTTTACTGCATTGCTCTGACTGCCTCAAAAGATGTAAATAATTCAAAAACAAAAAATATTTCTTTAAAAAAAAGATTTTAGAAAGACTGTTTTGATTTATGCAAGACAAAGAAAATACTCAGAACTGTGAAAATATGCTTTGCATTATGGTGACCAACTATTTGGAGAACTATTTAGATGATCCTCATGCTGAGTATACTGAAACAAATAATAATTTGTGGGTAGATGTGTTCTTTTTTTCATTGAAAGCTCTCATCTCTGATTGTGACGTTGACGATTGGAGGTTTCATGTTTCAATGCTTTCAGGTAAGACACTTCACTGTCATCATTTTGACAAAACGAGGCCATGCACATCTCCTCTCGCATGTGCAGGAGTCATGCCTATTAGGCCACTTTCCCAAAATGGTACTAAACGCAAATATGTTTTTTTTGTCATCTTTACAGTAAAGGTCATTGGTCTACATTGCTACTGGTGAGTGTGTCAAGGTCAAGGCCAGCCAGCAATAACATAAAAACCCACAAACACTGCAGATCATACACCAAATTACAAAGCAGTAAACATACTTTCTTCTTAGTAAATCATCCCAGAACTCTGTGAAAGCACCATTGCTTATTTAGAACAAATAACTACAACTACTAAAAAAAAAACAAACTAAAAAGTTAGTCTTTCGTCTCGTCGTTGATCGGCGTCAGCTGTCTGTTATCGATACGTTATGTCTGTCTGTCTGTTGTGAACCAGAATCATCCGCTAACGCCCCTCAAGTCGAGGCTTCTGATTGGTCGACGCTCCAGCCGCAGCCCCCTTTATCCCCCCTCGCCCCCTCCCCTCCCGACCTGTCGACTAACTTGTTTTCGAAGAACGAGCTGTGGCGGACGTCCCCGTCGGTTCCCCCACCACCGCAGCGAGGTCACGATTTTCACCGTGACCGTGACCGCGGTGTACACGTTCTTCAGCGGCTGGCGTTCGCGGCCACAGTTTGAACGTGTGTGACGGCGGTGCCCTCCCCTCCCCCACCCTCCCGTCCGCCTCTGCCGAGCGGTATGTCGTGGGCAGAGCCCGAAGGGAAGAACAAACGGCAGCTTTAATGTCGAACGGGTTCTGCGCTGAAAGCCAAACTCGTGTCAGTCGAGTCTCAAACGGGGCACAGCTGTGAACTCCGAGTGCGCTCGAGAGGAGTCGGCAGCCCACCGACGTCGCGTGAACGCCGCTTTTGGTCGGAAGACTACACCATCTCCGTCAACATGGTGACTCTGTCAGCCCTGATGAGACCCCTGGCTTCCCAGCTCCGCCGACGGCTCGCCGCACACGGCACCAGTCACCGGATGACGCCCGTCAGGAGATGCAACCTGACGGCGTGCTCGAGCAAATGGGTGCTGTCGCAAAGTAAGTCAGTGTGTGGTGGGGGGGAAAAAAAAAACAAAAAACATTTTCACGTTTCGTTTCTACTTTTTCTGGTGACAATAACAGCTTGTGGTGCCGCAGTGTGAACGGGGACCGTGGTGTTTCCCCCAAGTACACGGCAGCAGCGATGCTGCCTTACGGGTTAATGTTGGCTCCGAGGCCCCTGGTTGTCCATCGTTTCACACACAGCCCCCGAGCCCCAGCATATCGCTGATTGTCAACAGTGAGAACGTGCACGGCGCGTGGTGGAAAGCTCGGAGTGGACTTTCCGCTCCACTGGATTTGGGTCAGACGCTGAATCTGTTGAGACTCAGCTGTTTAGTTAGCAGGTTGCCCCCTTCCCCAGCAGCAGCAGCACCACCACCACCGGCTCCACAGGCTCTGATGCCCCCCACCACTGACGCACAGAAGGGGGGGAACTTTCGTGCCCTTTAACCCACTTGGGAACCTGTTGCGTCAATTGAATTTGTTGTTTATAAGTGTAATGAAAGACATGGTGTGTGTGTGTGTGTGGTTTTTTTTAATTTTTTTTTTATGGCTTTATGATTCTTGATCTTGTGACTCACTCAGGAGGTGAAAATAGGTCGTAGATGCTATAACCAGGCATGCGCAAACTATGGGGGGGGGCATATGAGGCCCATTTAGCTTTATAATCCAACCAAATTTGAAGAAATGATGGTTCATATTCAGTAAATCATAAAATAGCTGTATTTCATCCAGTTTTTCAGTGTTTCTTCTCCTAAGAGGTGGGTCACCAAAACACTCCATCCACCTTCTTCTGCTCCGGCCCCCTCTGTCAAATTTTAGAGCCCATTGTGGCCCACCAGTCAAAAGGTTTTCCCCTGTGCTGGAAGATAAATCTTGACCAATCGGGAAGTTGAAAAAAAAATACTTCCTTTATGCTTATGAGACCTGAGGTGTGATTCATTTCCCATTTTTACGTGTCTTTGCCAACAAACTATTTGAGACAGTCAACCCTGTCTGACGAGTCGGAGCAGCTTCCCCGGCCACGCCCATTTACACGAGGCCAGTTCAGTTCCCGTCCTGGACCCACGCCACTCAGTGGCAAACATTCAGGTGTTGTAATTGGATATTGTTGAAGTGAAGTTGTTTTAAAGTTCCCCTTCCTTGGTCAAAGTTCATATTGGACTGAAAGTGTTTAACTGTTGAATAGCTCATTTCCTGGGCTGCGTCTCCACAGAGAAATCATTCACACTCCTTCAAACTAGATGTCTGCCATTAGGTGACCTTGCCATATTCTTAATAGGGTTTTGGCCCCCTTTTTTTGTTATTTCATAAACTGTTCTTAATTATTCTGATTGGTTCCATGTGTTTGTCATCCATCCATCCCATCTCATATTGTCTCGCAGTAAGTGAGGTGGTTTTCCTATCCTGGAAAACCCTCTCCTCTTTAGCGTTGGTTTTGAACAAAGATATTGCTGATAGCAAGCGTGAAACATTTACTCGCTTGAGTACCGATGCTCTCGCGAGGTCTTCTGAATGGAAGCCTAAATTTGCTCTTCACCCTCCTGACTTTTGTCATAAAGTTGGGCTTTTGGAAAACTTGTGGCGGTTGTTTTTTTTCTTTCCCTCCACCGTACAGCACGTCCAACATTAGCACGCAGCTTCATCATGTGTTTGTGGTTGTGTGCTTATTGTGGGCACTGCACTGTCGCTGTGTTTGCAGTGGCACAGTTCGAGTTTATATGGCTGGGAGGAGCACTGCACTATCACTGCAGTGTCCATAGTTAACATATGTTTACTTTGGACACGACAGGAGTCGTAGTAGTAATCAAATACATATTTATTGTCCTTGTTGTCATTTGTCTCTTGACAGCTTGACTCTCTCTGACGACCTTGTGCGAAATCTCTTTCGCTCTGTGTCTTCGGTCGGTTTCAGCGTCACGAGCATCATGGCGGCATGTCGTCCGTTCTTATTTCGATCCGCGAACTGAAACCATCATGAAAGATGCATACGGTCACTTCGTGTGGGCCGATCTCTTGCAGACGGAGTCGCTGCTTTGGTGAGGTCGCTGCTGTCGTGAAGTCTGCGCCCATGAACGATAAGCGGATTTAATGTGGAAACAGTTTTCAGTGTACATAAAACACACCAGTGACTGCATCCCTGTTCCCTTCTTCCTGGTTTATCTTCCCACCTGGGATGCTTTTGCATGGTCTTCACTTCTTCAATGTTAGGATGCGCTGATGTGGTATTTGCATTTCAGTACTTACCGATGCTGAGTACTTCACATGGCCGTTACACATTGTAGAATTATGTTGCGGTACCAATACAAATTGGACAAAATTGCCATACAAATACATATACAACTGGTCTCTGTGTCAGCACGTACTTTACGAGTATGAGTAGAGTACTCGACCCCAGTATCGTTACCGATACCTGTATCGGTATTGGTGCATCGATATTCAATATTTGCTATGGGCCTGTAACCGATTCCTGTTTTAACAGTGGCTCTTTCTTTCTGCATAGAAATAGCTCAGCACAGGAGGTTAATAGCCAAGCAGTCCTTCTGACTGAGTCATTATTGGCTCTCAAATGTAACCCCGCACACTTAAAAAAAAAAAAAGAAGAAGAAGAAGAAAGATTTGATTTTCCGTCCTGCAAACAGATTTTTCTTGAAGCGTAGCTCAGAATGGCAGAACGAGTGTCTTCAGAAATTTTACACACCAAACCATTTGCTTCGTCGTCTCTTGAAAACACCTCAATGAGTCTTTTTATACGTGGGCTAATCAGAAACAGTGAGGTTTCCACCAAGTATTCACTGACTGATCTTGCTAACTTTGCGACGTCGGAGCCGCACCTGCCTCTTACTCGGACCTGTTAATGTTCACCACTCCAGTCGCTCCACTCTTGTCTTTCCCCGGGAGAAGAAACTGGTGTTGGCTTTCCGTCGCTCTCTGCGGAGTAACAGCGAGCGAGGAGCCGCGGGTCTCAGTTTCACACGGCCCGTCCGAACAACGTTCCGTTTCTCATTAAGACGACAAACAGATTTGCTCATCTCTTGAGTAACAGAATACGAGGCCTGCTCGCCCCGGCCGGCGCCGCTGAAACCCGACGAGGATGAAGGTCGTCTCTCAGTCAGACCCGTTCAGCTCGACCCTGGACGGAAACTTTAAACTCCCGGGACGAAGCGGGTGGGAGGCGGTGGAAACAGGGACGCTTTTGTTTGCTCTGACGACATAATTTGACGCTCGCTCCTTCCTTGGAGATTTTCCGGAGATCTTTTTTTAAACTCTGTGCGTTCATGTTCAATTTTCTACGGACCTCAGTTTTTTAATTTCAAGTTAATAATAAGACGACTAAAAATATAAAGAAGAAAAAAAAGGGTAATTCTTGGGAAAGCTGAGCAGAGTTTTCCGTAGCTGGACCAAGGACGGCAGACGGACGTTGGCTGCTTGACCTGCCAGAGGTCTCGCTCTGGTTTCCCCTGCTGAGGAGGAGAGCTGGGGGCGTGCCAGGACATTCCGCGTGTCACTTTCTGTACAGCAGCCAGTGCAGCTCGCGCCCTCTCCTCTCTCTCTCTCTCTCTCTCTCTCTCTCTCTCTCTCTCTCTCTCTCTCTCTCTCTCTCGCTTTACCTCCCTCCCACACTCTCTCTGTCTCCCCCCCTCTCTCTCTCTCTCTCTCTCTCTCATTCATTTTTTTCATCATTTCCTTTTAGAAGATGTAGGAGCTCTAGAAGGAAGTATTACCGCTCACTTGCTCCCTTCTGAGTCAGTTCCTCCTCACAGCTCGAAGGACTTTTTTGTCTGAGTCAAGCGGAGACACTGTAGGGTTGAAGTCTTTTTTTTAATTTATTTTTTTAATATTTATATATATTTCTTAGCATTTCTTTTTTTTGCACCAGCCGCTGTTTGCCACTGATTTTTCCATCTTGGAAAATGGACTGTGTAAGAGCGAAAGAAGCTGCGGAGGACAACATGAACAGTAGGCCTC
The DNA here is from genome assembly GCA_009823395.1 of Thamnaconus septentrionalis. Taxonomy (NCBI): domain Eukaryota; kingdom Metazoa; phylum Chordata; class Actinopteri; order Tetraodontiformes; family Monacanthidae; genus Thamnaconus; species Thamnaconus septentrionalis. The sequence continues at coordinate 20,476,554 of CM020513.1, forward strand.
TGTGTTTTCCCCATCACCGCCGCCGCACTTTCTCTCTCTTCCAGAGATTCAAATCTCTCCCTCTCTCTCTCTCTCTCTCTCTCTCTCCTCTCTGCTCTTCTTCTCCCTTCGCTCCTCTCCCCGCCAGTGCATCCCATGTGGCAGGGACCCCTGGCGGTACCTGGAGGGGATCGCCAGTCGCCCATCGACATCGTGGTGCGCAAGAGCGTCTTCGACCAGCAGCTGAAGCCGCTGGTGGCCGAGTACGACCCGGAGACCTGCCAGCAGATCTGGAACAACGGCTACTCCTTTCTGGTGGAGTACGACGACGCCGGCGACAAGTCGAGTGAGTTGCGGCGCCGCCACGTAAACGCACTCAAACCCGCCCGTGTGTCGTTTAAAAGTTGATCAGAAGTGAAGAAATAACCCGTGAGCTGGCTAACGGACTGTGAGCAAGTGCTTTCCCTTTAAATGTGAGTGGATTTAAAGGGGGTTCCGGCTGTGGCGAAATGCATGTTTTGATCCACACAAGGGGATTATCCCGTGCCTCGCCCCCCTGTCTGCCTGCCTGCCTGCCTTAAAGGACCCACTAGGTGCAAAGGGCGGGGGGGGGGGGAATTGGCCAATGCTGCACTTAAAGCTGTGGATGAAAGCCTCAAATTCCATGTGGGTGTGCTGACAGTCATGTGACCTGCCTGTGTTTCCTGCTCTCTCTGCAGTTGTACCGTGTATGCACACTATTGTGCTTTTGGTAACTGTGGTGAAATCATTTGCCTGTGACTAAGTGCAGTTTGACTTTTTAAACCTTGAAGTCAGATGGTTTAGTTTAATTGTAAGTTTAGGGAGTATTTATTATTATTTTATTTTTTTTTAAATTATGACCTCCTCCTCCTCCTCCTGCTAGCGCTGAATAAAGTCGCCTCATAAGTGCACATTTCAAGTAAGCAGTTAAATATAGCAGGATTTAACGCACATCCTGTCTGTAAATGGATAGCTGGAACAGGTAAAGGTGCTTTATCGCGATAACTGTTGTTACTGACATTGACAAATAATTTACAGATGTAGTGTAACTTGCCTAAAATATATTGTTGCCTATGATAAGACATCTTTACGTCGCTGGTTCTTGAACAGCCAGTTCTTTCAAGTTATCACTAGTATGATCAACTCCTCAGTGTACAACAGGAAGTGAATGGAAGAAAGTGCCTGTCTTTTCTTTCTTTTCTTTTTTCCTAACGGATTGTATTGTGCACGCTGTGACGTACCCCGCCCTTTTTTCTTTTTTTTTTTTTTTTTTTTTTTTCTGTGGTGTGCAGCACTGAAAGGGGGCCCCCTGCAAGACAAATTCAGGCTGTGCCAGTTTCACTTCCACTGGGGTGAGAGCAACGCCTGGGGCTCAGAGCACACGGTGGACCGAAAGCTGTTCCCTGCAGAGGTACACACACACACACACACACACACAGATACACAGCGCTGCAAAGTCACCACACAGGGCAGCTCACTCACACTGATGACGTTCTGACCGAAGCTGATAGCGTTCCATAAAACAAACTCGACAGTGTTTCACTGCAGGGTCGTGCCTTTACATGTCCTGGTATCCAAGAGCTTCTGTTAGAATTGTACATAACATCGACTGTGTGAAAATCGAGGCGTCGACTGGAAGTGCTTTTGCACCAATGACTTTTATCCTGGCAACACTCACGACCCCTGGATGCAGGAGAAACGGTAGTATGAAAAGAATGGATGGGTTGGGTGGGTGGATATTTAAAATACCTGATTTGATTGATGGTCTGTTAAATCTCATCCGTCATCTGATAGTGCACATCTGTAGTCAGTCTGTTAGATCCAGATGTTTTGAGTTTTGTCTCATCTTTAAACACTCTTTGTATGGGATTGTGCTAAGATGCTTCAAAGAAAGGTGTCACTTTAGGGGTATTGGGGTTATTGAGATTTAATTTAAAAAGAAAATTTATCAATTCATTCTCGATAGTTTTCAAAGGTAACCAACCCAAGTCTGCTCTGATATTGAATCGATTCCAAGTCTTTTACATGCAGCAATGTCTTTATTGAAAGGCCCCAGTGTTTATGTTGCAGTGATAACGCTCTTTGCTGGATGTAATTATTTGTAATGATTTAATAAAAGTTGCAGACAGGATCCCTTTGTGCTCTAATGCCTGAGAATAATCCAAATTGTTCATCATAGACAGTTTCATGCTGCTGGGTTGCAAGGAAACAATCAAACAGAACTCAGTTCCAGTGGCGCCTCGCTGTGTTGAACAGTGTGGAATTAGAGGTGTGATAGAAGAACCACAATATGTTCAAGAGCAGAGCATGACTGACTGCTGGGCTCTGTGACACACACACCCAAACACACACACACCCTCTGCCATTGTTAGTGGTTGAAAATAAACCAGACATGCTTGTTGCGAGTGTAATGGAGCATCGCAGTGGTCACATGGAGGGCAGTTGGTTCCGCCTCTTTGTGACTACGCCATGAACATTATGAATGTGTGTGTGTGTGTGTCACACAGAATAGCTGTTTTTATATCTGTTGCTTCACATGTGTAACCTTTCATAGCCGCCTCAGGCTTAAAACCAATAGCAGCAATTTACAGACGGATTGAAGAAATAATTGGATTAGGGACGATGGCAGTGATTAAAAAAATTAATGTATATATATATAGACACACAACACACATGCACTCAACAGTGATTCTAATTGAAGTTTTTTTTTTTTTAGCTGCACTTGGTCCACTGGAATTCCGACAAGTACAGCCTGTTTGAGGAGGCCGTGGCGGAGGACAATGGACTGGCTGTTATCGGTGTCTTTCTTAAGGTGCACAAAACAAGGCTCGAGGTTCAGTTAATTGTCACGTCAAACATGTTAAACGGCAAGGTGGAAATTCACGACCCAGGTCCAGTATTTGACTTGTAGCAAAAAGGACTGGAACCTGCACCTTACCTACCTTGTGATATTATCCAGTTAATGTGATGGCGACAGCCGATGCAAACCCATTTCACGTGGCTGCAGTTCACGCTGATTCTTCAGGCTGCGCTGGAGCAAAATCCAGATTAACGTCTCATCCGTGCGTGTGTAGGTGGGAAAAAGACACGAAGGCTTGCAGAAACTGGTGGACGCCCTTCCTGCGATTAGACACAAGGTAAACACAGCACTGCACACACACACACACACACACACACGCAATGTCCCAGATGGCCAAACGTCATCCGAGGGAGGATTTGTGAATGTTCAAAGTTATAAAATACCGTTTTGTACCTCTAGGGGTTATAATCACAACTCAATATTACTAAATAAGCTATCAACACAAACAGAAAGTATTATTTTGTACCATTTTTTTTTTTTTTAGCTTATGTATTTTAACCATACCTCGATACTCTTAGTTGTCTTTTAAAGCAGTACTCAAGAGTAATTACGTCAGTATTGGACAAAATGTTAATTTAATATTTGTACTCTTATTGCACAATCAACATTTTGTTGCCAGGTATTGAGATTTTGACTAATTAAACAAAGTGGCTGTCACCTGGCAGGTGTCACAGTGTAGTGACTGAGGTTTGATTCAGAAATTTTGAATGGCATCATGTCATACGGAGGGTAGAGCGTAGAGTCCATCAGTATGCCTTCTGTTCATGTTCAGGAAACGCACAAAAAAAACAACAACTTATTAAAATAAAAGTCTTCTTTGTCATGCAAATTGTTACTTATAACATCATTCCAAATTTTCAGTATTAATAGTATTAACTGTTTCATTCATGTTTCATACTGTAGATGGACTCCCTCTAGTGTTTCAAGAGAGGTACTGTAGTCTCTCAGGCACAAAAAAGATGGATGTTACAAAGACATTCGCTGCCGGTCAGCAGTTTGGACACACTTTCTCATGCAATGGTTTTTCTCTCATTTTAATGACCATTTACATAGATTCTCACTTAAGGGATCAAAACATTAAATTAAGCAAACACATGGTATTATTTATTTTTATCTATTATGCAGTAAACAAAAAAGTGTGACATAACTCAAAAACATTTCATATTTTAATTTCTTCTATATAGCCACCCTTCATGTAAAACATTCAGAGTTATTTAACAATGTTTTTTTTGCTACATAATTTCATATAAGTTGCTCTTATATTTGATGTCTTCAATATGTATCAACAATGTAGAATGGAGTGGAGATAAAGAAAAACCATTGCACGAGAAGGTGCGTCCAGACTTCTAACTGGTGGTGGGCAAATATGCAACAGTCAACCGCTGGTCTAATCAAGTTCCTGATACAGAGAAAAAAAAAAATAGTTCATTGTGTTGTACTCCCTTATCTCCTTTTTTTTTTTTTTTTTTAAACCACAGAGGTGTACAATGATATTTTTGTGTGTGGTTTCCTCCCATAATCCTTCAAACTAGTGCGACGTCCATCTCTAATGCGCCTGTTTTTTTTTTTTTTTTCGTTTGGGCGCGCAGGGCAGCGTGGTTGAGTTCACCAAGTTTGACCCTGCCTGCCTGTTACCCTCCAACACTAATGATTACTGGACGTACCACGGCTCTCTGACGACGCCCCCTCTGACCGAGTCGGTCACATGGATGGTGATGAAGCAGCATATAGAAGTCAGCCACGACCAGGTTTGTGCCACCGTGCAGATACGTCTTCACATGAATGAGGGTCGAGCTTTGTCAAATGCTGCAGCCCACCAATAATATAAAGGCAATTAAATATTTACATTATGAGTGGTCAATGAAGGCTTTGCACACTTCATTCATTCTGCTTTTAGTCCGTCGTGTTGTCTAACGCAAAAAGATTCAGAAGTTTGAATGCTTCCAATCTGGACCCAGAAACAACAGAACCCAGCAAAGTGTTTGAGTCAGTTTGTATTCTAGTGTTTTAGATACTTCAGTTTGTCACTGCGCTGCACTGGACACAGTCCAAGCGCACACTATCTGCAGAGAAGCAGACACACACACACAACAGCAAAACTACTTTTGTGTACAATAGCGCCACACTCTGGAGTGACGGTGACACTCCATGCCTGGCCAGGTCATTGCGACTGGCAGAGTGTACATTTCAGCCACACATCAACAAACTTTCCAATGCCAAGGACCAAAAATGAATTTATAATCTGTTTGCTGTGCTGGAATTCATGACATCGGCACAAACGTCCGTATTTGAAGAAGAAGACAAACTGAACTGAACTCAAACCAGCACACATGACCCTACTCTGGTCAAAACTACGACATTTAGGTCAAACCTGCCTTGAAATGGCTGAACTTGCAACACTGGGCGTCCAATTTATGATCACACCGAGCTACAGAGAAGGACTTTTTATTGTATTTGTAAAAAAAAAAAAAAATAAAATAGAGTGTTGGTTGTCAGCATGCAGTCCACACACTATAGTATTTAAAAAGTTGTCACTTGAAGCTCAGCTCAACTCAGGCTTGATTCTGATTAATACACAATTGCATAATTAATGAACACAATAAAAAAACGAACTTTTAGATTAGAATAAAATAAAATTAAAACTCTTCAACTCATCAACATGGGAGACGGACGGTGCTAAAAACATAAAAACCATCGTGGCACACATGCCGACGCACCATCGCGTACACACGATAAGATAAGGCGATAGAAGGCACACAATAACAATTTAAACAGCATTGTAGACGTGGAGCAGCAACTTTGTTGACTTAGGAATGCCAACGGCCTTTGGGATAAAGGACTTTCTGAAGACACCATAGGACAGAGGGGCTCTGATTAGAGATATTCTCTGAGTTACTCCTCAGCTCTCCAGTGTAAATGTGGGTCAGAGACTTTGGGTTTTTTTTTTTTGGATACTGGCGAGCATTTATAGCTGTAAGAATGGTTGGAGGATATGCTCTAAGTCAGTTTTCCTTTTCAGGCTGCTGCTGCTTTTGCTACGCTGTCAACATCCACCAACTCAGACAAGTTTCTCTCATTTGCTCTACTGCCATACCTCGACATCATTAACTCTGTCGGCAGGGCCAAATAAACCTCGGCCAAACAGGCGTTTGACATTTGAATAAAGATTGTCAAACTGATTTGCACATTGAATATATCGCACATGAACAAAAGTGTTCACGTGTCTTCTACATTACTGCTGGTTTCTACCCTCATTTGAGAAATGCCAAAAGAATGTGGAGGCCAATGCCTCAAAAATGATTCCCAGTGTAGCCTTTTGATCCAAACCAAGCTGTTACATAAGTGTTGAAAGTTTACCAGAGCCAATCTGAATGTTATTCAGGTGCTTCTCAGGAATCTAGAGGAAGACAAGCAGATGTTTCAAAGAGCACAAACACAACAACTGTGCTTATTTGATGAACTTTGGTTTTCACTTCACTCGTTAACATTTGAACCGTTAAAATGTAACTTTATTGAATGCAGACACTTGCTATTTGCGGCTCCAACGGTTTGAGCTCGGCTATTTGTGAAGGGTGTGTGTGTGTGTGTGTGTGTGTGTGTGTGTGTGTGTGTGTGTGTGTGTGTGTGTGTGTGTGTGTGTGTGTGTGTGTGTGTGTGTGTGTGTGTGTGTGTGTGTGTGTGTGTGTGTGTGTGCGGAAACGCGAGGTGACGCGGGGAAACCTGTTTAGACTCGGCATTCCTTTCACTCTCTCTTCACTCTCTCTCTCTCTCTCTCTCTCTCTCTCTCTCTCTCTCTCTCTCTCTCTCTCTCTCTCTCTCTCTCTCTCTCTCTCTCCCTGTCTCTCTGGCAGCTGGCCGTGTTTCGCAGCCTGCTCTTCACCTCGGCCGAGGAGGAGGTGCAGAAGAGCATGGTGAACAACTTCCGCGTGCAGCAGCCCCTCTGCGGCCGCACCGTCCGCTCCTCCTTCAGCCCCTTCCTGCAGGAGGAGCCGTCTGCTCCAGGTGACCAGCCCCTCCCCCACTAACGCCTGCCTGCCTGCCAGGCGGCTGGAAGACGCGCAGCAACGTGCTCGCCGGCCCAGTGCCAGAGCCAGAACTGCCCTTTTTTTTTTTTTTTTTTCGTTGGTTCGTTCAAACACGCGCGCGGCGCTCCACCTCCGAGTCATCCACGGTTTTAACATTTACAAGGAAGAAACACAAAAGTTGTGGCCAAAGTGGCCAGTGGACCATTTACACTGTAACTGGAAGGACGCTTTTTAAATACTGGTGATATATAAGGGAAGATTGTTGTGCTGGGAAAATCGGTTTTAATAATTTTACATCAATGGTATTTATTGTACTGCTCACCAAAAGAATGAACATGGCTGCTGAGCTCCAGGCAAAGAAAAATCCCTCTTGGCACTGCAGCAGACAGTCTGCTCTGCCTTCTTACCACAGCAGAAGACCAGAGCTGCTGCTTGTTTACAGCAGAAAGTCCAAGAGATTCTTCTGGCGCCTCTGGAGTGAGTCTATCTCTCAATACGTCTCATGTCATGAAGGCTTTTGTGCCTTGGTATCATTTTTTTTTTTTTTTTTTAACCTGTGTGGTAGCATGTTGGGTTCATCATTATTTGTTTTATTATTTTTTTTTATAAAACAACATTTTTCTTAAATGAATTTTAAAGACAGAATGTATATTTTCTTCATCTGTTACAAAGAGATTATTATCATGCATGCAATACGTCTGACATTCAGAAACACCAAAACACTTAAGGAGGAGCCTTGGCCCTCCCGCTCAGAACTGTCAAATATGTTACTGTTATGCACAAAAACGCACCTGGTTCTGGTAGCACATTCATTTTTTTTCTTTAGAAATTCTGATTAAACTGCGCGTTTTTTTTTTTTTTTTTTTTAAGCTGAGGTTTCAAGAATCATAACCACAGTGCCTTAAATGTGCTGAGTAGGTTTTTTGTTTTTTTTTTTGCTGCATCTGTGATACGATCTGTTCCATTTGGCTGTGACCTCTGATTGGTTGGTTGGTTGGTTGGTTGGTTGTCGTTCAAACAGTCAAAGGCTCAGGTGACATTGTGTTGAGGTCAAGAAAGGACAGAAGGGCCGGCCTGGCGAATCTGGGAATCAGTGGGACTCTGGAAGTCTGGCAGCTTCGCGGTGGTTCTTGTTTTCCCCTGGTTTATCTAATTACTGATGTGGTGAAATGCTAAATGTGATGCTGAGGAGGCAAATCAGCACGTGCGCGCCGTTTATTACACTGCAGAAATTGAGTCAGACGATATTAATGGACTGTTGGTAGGAGCGCTGACCACAACAGCTGTGTGTATCTGCCGCCAAGCAGACATTTCATCTGACTTGTAGCAGTTCCATTCTGTATTCATTTCATCAAGAATGTTCTTCCGGAGAAACGAGTTCGACTATCAGTTTTAGCACATGTGAAACTGTTCAAGGAAAAACCAAAACCTTCTCTTGCAGTCCAGCTGAAATGCATTCGATCCTTTGAGTCCCTCCGCACTTCCACGCATGTCCGATCTTGCTGCGACGATTTACCCCCGATCTTTTTTTTAGCTTTGCCTCCAGTGGCCTCGAGGGAACTGGTTAATTAAAGGCCCATACACCAGGCCAAACATTCTCTGGACTTTTTGGAGGTGAACCACACAAACTAAAGAGATTTTTTTTTCTCCTCGATGCTTCAATCTCTTCAAGGTCTGGTGTCCCCGCCGGCTTTCTTATTACCACCATTCATGTTTCAAACTTTAATTTGGTCATCTAATACTACTCTAAAATTAGTACACTTACCAGTCACCAGACCAATGGCCTCGTTCTTAATTTCGCCTCCCAGCTTCCACTGGTTTGGCGATACTCTTCGTGTCTGCAGCAGGCAGCCAACGGTTTCACAGCCAAATCTGGTCTGAACAGGAAACTGAGCAGAGCGGCATTTGACTAACCCTGCAATCGAGAGCAAACTTGCGCAACAAGTGGCAGCCTCAGCCGCAACAGTGAGCGTAGCGAGCGCACATTTTTCTCAGTGCGTCTCCAGTTTACATCTTTTACGCTGCGTCAAGGAACTCAACTTTGGTTTAGGGTCACATCTACTGCCACTGCTTGACCGTGAGCGGTTTGGGCAGCGGGGTAACGCTTGTCTGTATGATTCCTGTGTGACAATGCAGCGCTCCAAGCTCGCTCTCCCTGCTCCTTTGAAACACGGCTCCTACCCTCCTGGGTGGACGCTGGCGTCGCTCCTCGACCCCCCCTGTGGCTCCCAGCAGGTGGCCACACCACGAACGATTTTACTGGATGTAGTTTATAGTTCATTCATATGTATAAGATTGTCACAGAGGTCAATTTATTATTAATTTTTTTTGTTGAAATGTTGTGTTATTGTTCTATTTGTTCCATTTCCTTGAAAGGGATTCAATAATTTACAGTGTCGCTGCTGGGATTTTGCTTTGTCAAGTCGAGGCACTCCCTTCCGCCTTCACTCAAATGCCTTCTAAACTTGTGTTTTAGAGATGCATTTGATCAGACACTTCTTCACAGTCGCCATTCTGCCTCAAAATAGTCGCGCTAACGTGCTGCCGCCAACACTAGTCAAGGGTCTTTTCTTGGGCAAAAGAGATCCGGTGCTGCTCCTGCCTGTTGGCAACAGGAAAGGCCCTGCCCCCAACTAACTGCCTCTAGCTCAACCCCCATAAATGATATAATTACACCTGTGTCCACAAAAGATTTCCTGCTGATACGGTCGGCATAAAAAGTTTCATAGTCCACCATCCATCCATCCATCCATCCATCCATCCATCCATCCGTCTATCTATCCATCCATCACCGCTCTGCCTTCACGTCTCTCATGATAAGTTACAGTTTTCTGCCTTCTTTCCAAAACTTTGAATGCAATAACAGAGTTCAAATGCTGATTGATCGATCTGATTGGCTGTTCAACGGTCAATGTAATCACATGTAATCAATGTAACAGCCGATGGCACTTAACGAGATTTTTTTTTTTTTTTTAATGCTGCTTGATTTTGTTCATAGTTGCAACTTTAAAATGTCCTGTCCGTTTGTTTTTTTCTTCTTCCTGCGTTCTCAAACTCGCATCCCAATCTGCCTTCCAAACGACCATATGGAAAATGCAACGCTGTCTTCCTCCCGTCGCGAGGTGTTTTTCATCTTCCAGCAGATGTGAGTCGTCGTTGTTTCTTTCTTATAGACTCTATGCAGTGCATATTTCAGCCGTTTATTTGTTTGGAGGAACATTCCTGCCCCGTAGGGCTCAGCTCGGCCCCTCTTCCCTCTGAGAATGGTATGCTCCACCTGGATGCCTCGCATATAGTGTCCCCATCCAGCTGTGCAACTAGGAACATACAGAAACAGCAGACCGCTGCCCATGAGGGTGGAAATGTGGTCAAACTAAAACAACCCTTCACATAATAACATTGTAAAGATGATTTAATGATTAATGAAATAAGAAATAAAGTATTGTGTTGCTAAAGATGTATTTGTGTGATTTGTGTTTTGTTGCACCTGTGTTGACTTGACGCCTGGCTGAAATGTGAAACCTGGAAACGGTGCTCTTCCATAAACTGCCCCCACTGCTCCGCCGGCCGAGGCTGGACCTGTCCGAGAAACAAAAGCTGGCCTCCACCCCACTGTCAACCCCCACACTCCCTATTCCCACAGATACCTTTGAAGCCCCCTGACAGAGGAGGGGATGTACAAGCAGGGCCCCCACCCAGACGCCTCGGTTTCAGAGGGTGGGATGTTTACACTGTAGCCGCACTGTCAACATGGTTGGATGCGATCGGGTCTCCCACCTGCTTGAAACCAAAGACGTGGGATTGGGGCCAAGCGCTCTGCAGGTGTTTATTGTGCTTGGCTGCAGAGGAGCGGGGCCGGGGTCCACAGGAACACCCCGGTCAGTCTGCACTGGTCTTCCCCCGATTGTATGAGTGACAGACTGAGTGGAGACCCTGACGCTTTGAACTGTGTTTTGAGAAGCGTCTTTGTAGAATTGGGGAAAAAATAACATGGAAACAACTGAACTGAGTTGGGACTTTGCTTTACCATTAAATGTTTTTTTTTTATAGTCTTTTTAGGGTGAAGTCAGGGTCATGTGATGTGAATGATATGTAGGCAGAGCTAAAGGGTCAAGGACACTCGGCCTTCAGATTCTAGTGAACAACATTTCCAGGTGAAACTTCATTTGAAATGTATCAAACTTTAAAATTGCAAATTTTCAACTATTCAGTGTTTCAGTACTAACTGCCAGTCAGATAACAGCAAAAAAAATCACAATGCATTAATCAAAAGTAAATGTTCCAATTCAGTGACAATTTGTATTTAAACAGTCCTCACTTTTTGACATCATGGGACTGAGACTGCACATAAATTATTGAGACATTGACATTCTTTCTTGTGGTTTTTTTTTCAATAAATTGTTAGGAATGAAGTCATTTCTATCACGTGCTTCTATTTTAAATGCACGACTCTCATACTGTGAGATCACTCGCGTGTCTGCTTATGGGGAGTGGATATATGCTTGTAGATCACAGATCTGTATGTTCATGGTAGGTTTGAGTTCCTGCTTTGAGAGCTTCTCTGTCTTGGACCAATTATGAACAGCACCAGTTTGTGATGTTTTATCCTGTTCCTCTTAGTGTGATAGACTTCTAAAGTCTTTATCCTAAGGAAAGATGGACCTCGATCTCCTATCCAGCGCTTGGGATCAGATGGCCTGCATGTCCTCACAGAACTACCGCTGCCTTTCAAGTAGCTGCAGAGCAAAGAGTGAGAACGTAAATGGGGAGGTTCAAATAGCCTCCGTCAGATAAGAAATGAAAGCATATTATCACTTGAGCAGGATTTGGTTCTGCTTTCGAGTTCTCTCAATGAACTCACTCTGCAGGAGTTTTCACTATCTGTGAAGCGTGATGCAGCTCCAAATCGGCATTTCAAAATTAGCTTCATGCGTGTACGCAGACATGCCTTCCTTTTGAAATGAGCCTCAGTGTGCTGAGCGCATGAATGGTGCAGAGAGATGAAAAGAAGATAAAGAAGGCACATTCTTGTATTCCTGCTGTCCTGTTCTTGAAAAAGACTCCTTGTAGAGTGACGGCCCGCGGTCTCCTCCAGTTGTCTATACAGGCCGAGATATAAACAGGAACACACAATGAGAGGCCCCCAGCTCCATCCGCTGAACTCCCCACCTGCTCTTCCCCCTCGTCCAACCTCCCACTTTACCCATCTTTGTGCGCTTCGGAGTCTCTGATGTGTTTGTTTGGAACTTCAAGTATTTCGGACAATGGACTTCCATCCAAGTGATCCTTGTTTAGACTTGTGCACACTGGACTGTGCGTCTGAACGTTTTTGAGTTCAATCCCGTTTCACGTCGTCACAGTGTAACAGGATGCACTGCTACATTGCATCTGACAATATTGACTCAAAATTGTATGGGTGAAGAGACTTTCTAACGTTTTTAGGGGTGCTCCAGTCTCTACAACTGACACTAGTGACAGTAAATTCAATAATGCAAACTTTTTATTTTTTTTGAAAACTTTGGACAATTTCAGACACAAGCAAACAAGTTATCAAAATAAATGATTCTACATTAAACTTTACTGTATTGGGTCAAACATGTTGGTTTTCTTCTGACTGTGCAAAGCGCTTCAAAATGCCTTTTGATGTAATTTAGCGTTGTACAAATAAAAGTTGATGTATACAAATGCAAATTACACAGGCAGTCTACAGAACAGAAAAAGTGGATGCGGGGAGTTCTCAAAAGTCATTGTGCTTTCTTGTGTTCTGCAGAGGTTACTGAATCAATGTTGAATGGAGTGATTGTGTTTTGTGTGGACTTCACTATTTCCCCAGTCAGCCGACGGCATATTTAGACATTCATGCTGGGAGCGAGGTCGGAAACAGGACCTATCACACACCCACAGCATAGTGTCCGTTTGTTTCCCAGTATTTTCCCATCAGTCCAGAATTTCCTCTGCAAACTTCGTCGAATTTCACAAGAGGCAGCGCCGTGAAAGGAGTTGTGACAAGTATTTGATGAAGATGTCTTCATCAAATACAAGGTGAAGACACCTTATATTTGTATATTTGATGTCTTCAGTTTGTATCTACAGTGTAGAAAGTAGTAAACATAAAGAAGAAACAGGTGTGTCCAAACTTTTGACTGGTAGTGTTGATTTACTGTCTTCAAAAGCTTCACACACACACACACACACACACACACGCAAAAATGAGCTCCTTCCCTGTTCCCACATCTGTTGGGGGTCTGTAGAATTCCAGTGTGGGTTACAGGCAGACAGACGCGGGGTTACGGAATAACTGCATCTCTTCATCAGTAGCTTGGCCTCAGATTAAGGCCCCCGAATTCTTTCGGCTCTGGTCTGCGGGACAACAGACACAATATCAGAATGCACCTTTAGGCCATGTTGAGCCAATAAATGCTCACAAGCATGTGTAGCTTGTCAGTAAAAGGAAATTGTCCCTTTGTGGTGTGTTTGTCTTATGTCTTATGTGTTGGGTTTTCAGAGCCGACGTCTCCAAAATTGAGCGAACTGTGTCCGTCCCTCCAGTTTTAATGACACC